>BLSH010199866.1:62114-76643 GCA_018402905.1 Glandirana rugosa | reverse complement strand
GGGCCCCTCACTTCACCCGGGCTGCAGGCGTTTACGCCAAAAAAGAGACGAGGTCATCGAACAGGCCCCATCGGTGGCCACCCCTAGTCGGAGAGTAGAACGGGGGACGGTGTGGAGTGGGGGGAGGGGTCGCGACGGGCAAGCAAGCCGGAAGAGCAGGTCGTAGTGGTACGCCAGGAAGCCGGCGGTAAAACGCCGCCTGGCGGCGGTAAAACGGCATCGGCGCCTGTAAAAGTCGGATACCCCGAAAGGGAGATCGCGAGCCTCGCCGGTATAAACCATGACGTGCAACGGACTCTCCACACAAAGTGGGAGATCACGAAGAGGTGTGGCAGGGGGCAAGATGAGAGGCTGATCCCCACCGGTGGCTACCCCGGACAAGCTACTGGAGCAGAGAAAAAACCGCATTTGCGGACGTCGGGCCCACTTCACTCCCCGGGTGGGGAAGAAGGCAGGGCACTCACTTACCCGTCCGACGCCACGGCAGCCACCGGATGCAGACTTTCCACCCTCGACGGGGGGCATGCTGCCGGCCCAGAGTCACCCTGCCGAATGAATCGGGAAGGGGACCATGTGGGGGAGCTCGCCCCGGGCCACCCGCATGGAACGGGTAAGATGCGGCGGGTCCCTGTGTTGGGGCTGGCTTCGCATCATGTTGGCCAGGTCGGGGAAAGTACAGAGCACCAGGACTCTCGATGCCCCGACCGGCTTCTTGATAGCAGATCATCTTGATTGCAGCAAAAAAAGAAAAGAAAATAAAAAAGAAAAATGGTCACAATAGGACCGCAGTTCCCTATAGGGAAGCCAGGTCAACTCCTTGCGAACTAGGCATTGAAACTGAAGAGCTATTCTGTGAGGGGGTTTGATGTAGGGAAAGAGGACGGCCCCCAAGGGAGGGGCCAGCTGATTCTTTTCCCTGCCTAGTTAACTCCTAGTAGGACGAACATAAAACCCACAAAGTCATGAAGAGCTGCGTCTGTCAGTGAACGTAGGAGAAAAGGGGGGCAATGACCACTCAGACACTGGGTGGGAGAGAATTTTAGGGAGGTATTAAGGAGAAAATGGGGGCTTTGAATACAACCATAGATTTCATGCCTGCGACCTAAGGGAAGCAGGAGGCGAGATGTCATACTGGCTGTCAAGAACATTTAGAAGGTTCAACAAGAAACATGGAAGTAAGGAGAACACTGGCCTCCAGGCTACCCTATCCTCAAGTTGAGTCTGAGATAACAGGTACTGCTTTTGATGGAACCAGGAGGACTGGATCTTATGAGGATTTTCCAGAAAGCGAATACACTCTTATTTAGAAAGCTATAGGCGGACTCCATATGGCCATAAGGTCCTGCAGAAGACCCAATAGGTGACAAAAAAGAGTCCTCTGCAGTAGAAGGTGGCACAAGGAGTGCAAAGCTTCCAGAGATAGGGAAAGGGTGTATGAGGTCGACCATGATCTCTATGGTTCTAAACTAAAATGCCATAAGCAGGGCTATGCCAAAGTATGTATAAAATGAGTTAGAAACTAGGGGAAAGGTTCCCCATCAGACCACTACATTGAGCTGTTTTGCAAAGAATTACAGAGCAGGGTGAATCAACCTACTTGAATGGGGGTTTAAGGGGGCATTTAATGCAAGGATGAGATGCGCTAATATAGTGAATATCTGTGTAGTAAGGATATCAGGATATTGCCTTGCCAGGCTGTTGTATATCCATAGATTGGATTACATAATGGTTGAGCAAGGCCAGTGCCAAAACTGCAATGGAGCATGGGTGGAAATGAAGGGGAACCACCGAGAAAACTGTTGAAACTGGGGATTGGCAGCCCTTTCTAATACAATTTGGCAATAGGTCTCCAAAGGTCAAGGCCTAGGCAGGGGAGGACAGACTAGATGCCCTGGCCCAGAATGGCCAAGTCAGCGAACTGCAGCTGTGGAAAGGGTGCACTGGGTCTCAAGACATGGTCTGAGGGCTAAAGTTAGGAAAGACATACGATGACAAAATAAGAAATCAGGGGCTCCATGTTGTGTAAGTTAGGTGCAGATAACCTGAGGGGATTAGGTTCAGATAACCTGAGAGTAAAGAACTATCCATGTGCTGTGTTAAGGAGAAGCCGCAATGAATAGTTTTGACTAAAAAAAAAAAAAAAAGTTTTGATAAATTAGACATGGCAAAGACTATCAAGCTTGAGAGGGTGTCTAGGCAGACCTTAGTACCTGGACAATAAATTGTCAGAAAATAAACACTCCTAAAAACGTGTGGAGATTACGGAGAGCAGTAGCTGCCCAAGTACTAGATGACAAAATTTAGGTGTTTGGCCTAAAGCCACAAACTCTGAGGGATTCCCTGGTTATCCCAGGGTCCGACGAATAACACAGCAATCTTGCACCCCAAGCACATGGCGAAGGGCAATAGTCAATCTTGTCAGTAACAGAATGTTTACAAGGATAAGTGGACAGGAGAGAAGAATAACCCGCAAACTGTTTTCACTAGAAGGGAAGAAAACCCCTGACATCAAAAATGTAGAGCTGGCTTCACACTGCGCTTTCCCATAAACTTCCATAATGTCCCGTCGTTTTGGTGTGGTTTCAGAAAACACCCTAAGATACAGCATGCAGGAGTTTCATTAACAACCTAAGACCCAACTCCTTACTCCCTTTTGCTTCCAAAATCCTTGAACGTTTAGTTTACAACCGACTAAGCACCTCACTGAAAACAACCTTCTTGATCCCCTTCAGTCTGGATTTCGTCCACACCACTCCACAGAAACTGCCCTCCTAAAACTCACAAACGACTTACTAACAGCAAAAACCAACGGTCATTATTCCATACTCTTACTCTTGGACCTCTCCGCTGCCTTTGAAACAGTTGATCACCCCCTCCTCCTCAAAAAACTCAATTTGCTTGGTCTCCATGGCTGTGCTCTCTGTTGGTTCGACTCTTACCTATCTCACCGCACCTTTAGTGTCACTTACAACTCCACTTCCTCCTCTCCAACTCCTCTTACCGTTGGGGTCCCCTAAGGTTCTGTCCTTGGACCCCTACTAATCTCGATCTACATGTCCTCCCTGGGTCAGCTGATAACCTCCCATGGCTTCCGCTATCATTTATATGCTGATGACACCCAAATCTATCTCTCTACCCCTCAGCTCACCCCATCAGTCTCCTCACAGCATGGATGTCACAGCACTTCCTCAAACTGAACCTCTCTAAAACTGAGCTCATGATATTTTCTCCCCCACGTGCCCCTTCCCCTGATTTCTCTGTTAAGATCAATGGCACAACTATTAGTGCGTCCCCACAGGCCAGGGTTCTAGGGGTAACCCTAGACTCTGAACTGTCCTTTTAAGACCACATCCAATCCCTGTCCAAATCATGCTGGCTCAGCCTACACAACATCGCTAGAATACGCCCCTTTTTAACCAATGACACTACCAACCTTATAATTCACTCTCTGGTTATCTCTCGCCTTGACTACTGCAACTCTCTCCTCATTGGATTACCTTTGCATACATTATCCCCCCTTCAATCAATAAGGAATGCTGCTGCAAGACATATCTACCTTGCCAACCGCTCAGTGTCCTCCACCCCTTTCTGCCAATCTCTTCACTGGCGTCCACTCACCCAATGAATAAAATTCAAAGTACTAACAATAATTTACAAAACCATCCACAACTCTGCCCCCAGCTACATCTCTAACCTAGTCTCAAATTACCAACCAAGCCGCCCTCTTCGGTCCTCCAAAGACCTCCTGCTCTCTAGCTCCCTTCTCACCTCCTCCCATGCGCGCCTCCAGGATTTCTCAAGAGCTTCTCCCATCCTTTGAAACTCCCTACCCCAATCTGTCCGACTGTCTTCTAATCTATCCATCTTTAGACGATCCCTGAAAACCTCTCTCTTTAAAGAAGCCTATCCTGCTTCTACCTAATACTCTCTTTCGTTCTACATCAGCTCATCCCCCACAGCTATTATCTTTTGTATCAATTGACCTTCCCTCTTAGATTGTAAGCTCTAACGAGCAGGGCCCCCTGATTCCTCTTGTACCAAATTGTGATGTAACTGTACTGTCTGTCTTCATTTTGTAAAGCGCTGCGCAAACTGTTGGCACTATATAACTCCTGTATAATAATAGCGCTTTCTGAAACCGCACCAAAACTGCAGGACCTCATAGAAGTCTGTGGAAAAGCGCATTTAACCTCCCTGGCGGTATGATTATTTCTGATTTTTGGTGCGGAAAGCAGTACCATTATTTTGCATGGAAATTTGGCGTTTTATATTGTAGGCCTGTAATTCTTAGGAATAACTCACTTAAATCTTGCCAAACTAGAGTCTAGTCGACATCCCGGGTACAGTAAAGTTTGAAACATGAAATCATAAATTATAATATAATAAATAACTAAAAATAATTATCAAAAATAATAACATAATAGTAATAAAAAGTATTCAATAATGTAATCAAACCAAAAACACTGAAATTTGCTCAGTTGCAGAATTGTCCCTGTCGTCACTTTCAGTGTCTGATGATAAATTTCCCCAAAAATCAGCATCACTCAATTCTGCAAATGATTCTTATTTACTATCAGTGTTTTCTAGCTGATCTAAAACCACTTTTGACGTAAAGGAACACTTTTTGGTTGCCATGGACGTTCTCAAGTTTCCAGGCAGAAAGAATGGCGTATATAATATAAAAGTGCATGCAGGGCACTGGGCAAACCACTAGGGACAAAGGGGATGTGAAATGATTACAGTGTACTGTATGTATACTGTGTGTTTCACTTTTTGAATTTGCCACCAGTCTCTGCCCCCGTACGATGCGACGCTCGCAGGGAACGGAGCCCGGCACACAGAGGCATCGGGCGGAGGACGCAGCCCCCAGACACGGCGGGGGACATGGTAAGTAACGCTGCCTTGGATCCAGCAATGCGATCCCGAGTGTGGCTAGGGGTTACCTCTCTTGGTACAGAAAATCCACCCCGAGCCACACTCGGGAATACCGCTAAGCAGGTTAAATCACAAACCCCACAGGTTAGCTTCACTTTAGCAGCGGGGCAGTGTGAGGCCACCCTAGGACTCAGATGTACAAGAGTCCTTGCAAGCCTAACTATAGATTACACAAATGGCTGTGTCAGGGGGGTGGCCTTGTGGAAGCCTTGCTACTAAACTAGTTTATACCAAAGCATCTTGTGCAATGTAGTATGTAAAGCCTTCATGGACAGGAGTTCCTTTGTAATGTAAAGTTAGATGTAGCCCAATGTTCTGCAAGAAACTGGCGGCTGCCTGCCACATCCCAGAAAATAGCTAGAAAAGGAAGGCTTAAAAAGTAACAAAATTTATTAAAACATGTTAAAAAGTAAGGTCATACACGCTGACCCCATGAGATTACAAACATGAAATGCTCCAGCTTCACATACAGGTACTAACTATTGATTTAACCACTTCAGCCCCGGAAGGATTTGCCCCCTTCCTGACCAGAGCACTTTTTGCGTTTCAGCACTGCATCGCTTTAACTGACAATTGCACGGTCGTGCGACGTTGCACCTAAACAAAATTGACCTCTTTTTTTCCCACAAATAGAGCTTTCTTTTGATGGTATTTGATCACCTCTGTGGTTTTTATTTTTTGCGCTATAAACAAAAACGAAAAAAACAAACCAACAATATTGTTTACCTTTCGTTATAATAAATATCCAAAAAAAATGTAAAAAAATAATTTCTTCATCAGTTTAGGCAAATATATATTCTTGTACATATTTTTTTTTTTTTTACAAAAAACGCAATAGGCGCATATTGATTGGGTTGCGCAAAAGTTATTGCATCTGCAAACTATGGGAATAGATTTATGGCATTTTTATTATTATTATTTTTTTTACTAATAATGGCAGTGAGCTGCGATTTTTATCAGGACTGCTATATTGTGGCAGACAGATCAGACACTTTTGGGACCAATGACATTTAAACAGCGATCAGAGCTCAGAGCTTTAAATAGCCACTGATTACTGTATAAATGTCATTGGTAGGGAAAGGGTTAAACTGTAGGGGGCGATCAAGGGGTTGTGTTCCCTCAGCGTGTTCTGTGTGGGGGCTGGCAGGGGCATTACAGATCTGTTTCCAATCACTGGGAACAGTAGATCGGTCATATGTCCCTTGACAGAACGGAGATCCGCCGTGTTTACACTGGCAGATCTCCGTTCTGCCTCTAACAGGCGATCGCGGGTCGCCAGCAGACATGGAGTCCGTCCGACCCGCTGGCACACGCACGCAGCGTGCAGCAGGCATGAGACATGGCCCGGGGGCATGCACCCGCCCGCAATTGCGGCTGAGCAAATGGTTAAATGCTCATGCTCACAATGGGGTTGGTCTCGGAATAAGAGACCAGCCTGCGACAAGTTCATTGGAATCCCGACATGTTTCGAAATAAGTGGTAACTTTCTTGCTCAGGGGAAGCAGAGTATTTAGAAATGTTTTGAGGTATGAGAAGCTAGTTGAGGCGGCAATGATGCACCACTCATACAACCACACTCCCCATATATAGAGTAGATAGGTGGTAAAGCCAAACATGGGCAGCACCTCCCGGCCACTAGGCAGGACTTCCAGGTGGTATTTTACAACTCCAAACAATCATTCCCAGATTGGCTCCACTAACATCGCTGGTCCTTGTGAGCGACCCTGTGCTTGCCTCTTTATCTCCACTTGGCCTTACAAGCTATCTACTCTGTATATGGGGAGTGTGGTTGTGAGGATGGTGCATCATTACCGCCTCAACTAGCTTCTCATACCTCAAAAAATTTCTAAATACTCTGCTTCCCCTGAAGAAGAAAGTAAACACTTATTTGGAAACATGTCGGAATTCCAATGAACTTGTCGCAGGCTGGTTTCTTATTCCGAGACCAACCCCAGTATTTAGATATTTTGTACCTGTATGTGAAGCTTGAGCATTTCATGTTTTTAATCTCATGTGGTCTGCATGTATGACCTTACTTTTTAACATGTTTGAATAAACTGTTACTTTTTATACTTCGGTCTACCAACACTTTACTAGCTTGGCTGAGGCATAAAAAATCCCCTTGGGCCCCAATCATTCCTTTCTAGGAGTTCCTATGTAAGAGCTGTTAAAGCCCATCTCCTGACAAAAAAAAAAAAGGTTTTCCCATTCAGCAGGGCTGTGCCCACACTGCACAGGTTAACTGATCATTTTTGTCGAGGGGAGAGTAGAAAGGAGATTTATTTACCTAATCCTCTGATCCCCCCAAGCACAAGATCGATCCGGCACCTCCGCACTCCAGTGGTCTTGTGTTGTGGATTGTGCCTGAGCTCGCCAAGCCCAGAGTAGGCTTCATAGACCAGGAACAGACCTGGACTGTGGGGGAGTGCCGTTTTCTGGTGTGATGAAGGATTGGGTGAGTATAAGCTTTCTCCTCACCCCTAGACAAAATGAGCAGCTGACCCATGCAGTGTGTGCACAGCCCCATTGTATGGGAAGTTTTTTTTTTGCCTGGAGTTGGGCTTTAAGATCTTTAATCTTTTTAAATCTTTTTCTGAGTAGAAAAGGAGACTAACACCCATTGTAACAAGTGAAAACAGGGTTAAAATCCTGTTCTTTTCATAAGTAAATATTAATGGACAAAAGAAGACGACAGCAATTTTTGTGCACCTCCCGTAAAAAGTAGAGAGAAAGAAGGCTTTTTGGACAACTCTATTCTAAAGTTTGGGTCAGTGTCAGTAGACTACCCCATTACCTTCATAAGAGGGGGGTGAACCTTTAACGCAAGGAAGGATTTTTAGCAGCTCTGGTGGGCTTAAAGGGGGAATATTTGCCATGACTGGAAGGATCCACTGTAGAGGATAATGGTGCCTGAAGGAGCAAATAGATGATATCTATGTGGTGGGGGATACATATTCCAGAGGGAATTGTGAGACTGGATAATGGGGTCTGTACCCTCTCCCATAGGTAGCTGCCTCAATGTGTTCATTGAGGAAATAGCCAAAGAATAATCGCTTAGGCTTTAAGCCATATGACTCTGCGCAAATGCAAAGAGAGTAAACACATTCTGGAGATCTGATGAATCAGCTTCTCCATGGCATCTACAGAGAATTTTAGGGCTGAAGGTAAGATTCAGATTACCTACCTCAGGAGAAAGTTAATCATTCATTTCTCCAGCCCAAGTAGCCATAGTTTGAGCAACCGCTAAGGCAGGGGTGTCAAACTTGATTTCATCGCGGGCCGTATCAGCATTATGGTCGCCCTGAAAGGGCCGGCCGTATATGTAAGACTAGATGTCCAGAGCACCACCCCCCTTACACCAGATGCCAAGAGCTCCCCCCCCACCATCAGAAGTCAAGGGTCCCCCACCCTTCCTTGCATCACAGTAGGGGCAGAGCTGGGAAGCAGAAAGTGCAGGGTCTAGAGGAGGACCAGAGGAGAGCTGGAGTTTTCTGAATGCTGAGACCAGGGGAGGTGAAGATGAGGGGGTGCTGCAGCTGCACAGAGAGGAGCAGGATCTGAAGGAGTTCTGTCCTCCACTCTGCGACCGACTGCTGAGACAGGGGGTGGTGGAGATGAGGGGAGTGCTGCTGCTGCAGGAAAGCTATGAGGGCCACATAAAATGACCCGGAGGGCTGGATTTGGCCCCCGGGCCTTGTGTTTGACACCTATGCGCTAAGGGGACAATGACCATCTAGATGTAGGGCAGGGCCTTTCTAATGTAAATGACATTTCTAAAGAGTCTCTAAATGCCTATCTGCTGAATTAAAGGAAGGGGGACCCTCAATAGAGATTGTAGTTGCAGCATTTAGCGTCCATAGGATACAAGGCCTCAAAATTATAAGGAAGGGGGAATAACCTCTGAGTTTAGCCCATCATTGTATAAGGCCCAGAGTAGGTTAGGGATTTCCACAGAAGGCCCACTTCTTTAAGCATTTGTGAGCAAATGGGGGCTGTGTAGCGCTAGGCGTATCTATCCAGAGACGATTACGCACTACCTCGGTCAATAAATCCATAGCAGTCAACATATGGCAAGAGTGTAAAGAACTAAGTTCTGTAAATGGTGATGAAGAGAAATCTAAAAGGTCCATCCACAGAGTCTACACCCCCTTTTGTTTGTGTCACAGTGAGTTCATCAGACAAATTTATTTTTTGGGTTGAATTATAATCAGTGGGAGGCGAGGCAGTAGAGTGCATGCAGTTGTCAGCTACCTCTGATTCCAGAAGTAGCATTAGCCTCTGGAATAATTCAGAATCAGTGGTTGTGAATTTAGCCAAACAGGTCGCATGTAACACACTTGTAAGGCAGATTGAGTCATGGGGTTAGAGAGGTGTCGATATTAGATCTTAGAGATCCACTATCAATTGAAAAGAAACGTAGAGTTTTCTCAGGGTCTGTGAAAGGCTCACCTCTGTCTGTCCCATGTGTTCCCATTCCCAAGGGCCTGTAATCCTCCATTGCTAAGTAAGGGTCTTCTACTGCAAGATACTAAGGGAACGGACATTGATTTATGGGGTTTGTTGCAATTCAGGCATTAACCAATATCCAAAGGCTGTGGAGTCGGGCAATAGGGGGTGAGGCACACAATCGGTTTGTGTTGTTGCCAAAAAAATGGTGGTTGTAAGTGCACAGTTAAGCCTTATGGACTACCTCAGTACCCAAAACAGTTGGAAGGTCCAATGAATGCCAAATTTGAATAGGATAATGCTATAATACCTAATACTGTTAGGCCGTGAGACAATAAAGTTAGGGAAAACCACCAACAGTGCAGGTCTCTACACCTGTGCGCTATGAGCAGCTTGTGTACAAAGAACTGCGGTATGTGTTGTAGGATAAGGATGTAGTGTACACTAAAGAGCAATCAAGACATGTAAACCATCAGCCAGGAGCCAGCATAGCCTCAGAGGTATCTTCAGGTTCTGGGTACCATAAGAATGGTCCACAATCCTAGATGTGTATAGCACCCTGCAGCTAACTACACTTGCTGTGCCACGTTCCAAGGTGAGGGCCCAATGCTAGATCCAATGCCCAAAGCAAAGATTACAGGCCAGTCTAGTGGCGTCGGGGTTAGGGTATGCTTCCCAAGTTGTGCACAAGGGTCTCCAATTAGGAAAATGCTAATGAGCCAGTGAGACAGTAAGAACTTAGATCGTGGCAGAAGTGTCAGTCGAGGGAAGTAATTAAATCTAATGAAAAAGGAGGAAAATTATCTTTAAGAAGAGAAGGCATTTACCACCTAGGGACACTAGCAAATCCTCAGATTGGGTGGAATTGCATGGGTGATGCTAGGGGGTGAACACAGTGCAGCTTTTGCCAGTGTCCAGCCACCTGAAGGTAATGGCATAATACCCATAGTCTATAATCAGTTACTGTGTCATGTACTGTATGATAAAATATGGCATTCATTATATTGCTGTTGAAATAAATGAAAAACACATACCTGGAGGCTGTATGTCATTTTAACAAAACAAGACCAATTCCTATTCTCAAGGTCTCTCCCTCACTTTGCCTAAAGTGCTTACTGTGAAAAAAAAAAAAGGTATGAACATACATTTAAAACACACAAAAATGTGTATAGGTAGAAAATGACTCCTAGAGTAGAAATATGACCTCCCAATAAAAAAGTATGTATTAAAGTTAGCTTTGCTATAAGTACATCTGTACAGCTTTCTTTTAGCCCCCTGCAAAGTCCCAAAAAACCTGTGTCGCCTGGCAGTAAAGTCTGTCTATTAAAAATTCTTGCAATGGCACGGCTCCTGAATTCAGAATAGAGTTGCTACACTCATGTAGGCTGTGGTGACAAAAATTGTCACTGTAACTCTGTTGTTTGTGCTTGTGCATCACACAGTAACTGGATTTATTTAGAGCAGTGTTTTTTAACAGGGTTCTGTTTGGGTTCTCCTTGGGTGACGTGAGTAGGGCATGTAGTTTGCCCTAAATTAGAGTCATGTGTTGCTATAGTGCAGGCTAGCTGCCAGCACCATAACAGTCAAGCTCTATGGGCTCTATGTCCTGCCTGAACCATGGTAACATAGTGCTAATCCAGGGCAGGTTGCATGTAGGACTGTCCTCAGCATTCAGGAGAGGATGGAAGTACATATCCATCCAGACTTGCACCCCCTACTGCTCTATAGTGCGCTGCTGTAATAAGGCAGGGCTTTTATGGGACGAGGGGACTTTAATGGGGGACTCTCATATCTAGGGAGAACTCCACTGTATAGGGGGGTCGTTTGATGGGAAGGGTGGGGCTGTTGAAGTTATGATGAGTGGATTCTGTGATGGGGAGATTCTGATGGAAGGGGAGGTGTTGATGTGATGAAAGAGTTCTGTGATGGAGGTGGGGGTCACTAATGTGATGAGAGGACTCTGATGTGATGGGGGGACACAGATGTGAAGTGGGACTTGGGACTAGCATACAATAGGGGGACAGTGGATGTGATTGAGGGAAATAGGATATGAAGTTTAAGTATGTTACCCCAACACTTCATATTTCTGATGTGTCTGTTCCTTTCTGTGAAATACTTGATGCTCCTGCTAGTCCCGTACTTTCCCATTTTAAACTGACAATGCCAGGATATGGAAGCACCGCCATCCCAGCATGGTCAGCTTGTTTCTTTGTATTCAACTTTGAGCCCACATTCACACTGGGCCAATTTTGCATGTGATTTGACATTCAAATCACATGCCAAATCGGAAGCTATTGCCAGCAATGGCACTGTCCGAATCGATGTGGCATCAACTTTGCGGTGCCACACCGATTCCCAAAAGTAGTTCCTGTACTACATTTGCTGACTTCGGGGGCGATTTGAATAAACATCTGTGCATGAACCCGCACAGATGTCTGTCAAATCGCCCCGAAGTCGGACTGCATTGCTGGTTTGAAATCATGAGCGTTCAGCTGAACTTGCACAATTTCTAACCCGCATTCAGTGTGAACCTAGGCTGAAGCAGAGCCTGGCTGCGCTCCAGTGTTTAGACCTCTGCTGACAACCCTCCTGCACAGCACCTCATTGGCAAGATCAGTGTGCTGCTGTTTCTATCCCCTGCTGACATGACCTCATGTCCAGCTCTGCACAATGTTTTGCTGTCTCTGCAATTTACACAGGATTGTGCTTGTGGTCTAGCTGCTGTTGCCATGCCCCATCATTGTCACAAAGAATCCCCAATCCCACCTCTCTAAGCCCGTCATGCAGCTGAAAACTCTCTCTCTCTCTCTCTCTCTCTCTCTCTCTCTCTCTCTATATATATATATATATATACACACACACACAAACACACACACACACACACATACATACATACACACAACATGTGTATATACAGTTGGGTCCATATATATTTCGACACAGGCACAATTTTCATACTTTTGGCTCTGTATGCCACCAGAATAAAATTAAAATGAAACAATCCAAATTACTTTGAAGTGCAGACTTTCAGCTTTAATTCAAGGGGTTGAACATAAATATCAAGTACAAATTTTAGGAACTGCAACCATTTGGTAATTGGAAAAAATAAATATAATCATAAATAAAATATTCATTTTTAATATTTTGTTGATAATTCTTTACTGGCAATGACGGCCTGAAGTCTGGAACCCATGGACATTACCGAAGATTGGGTTTCCTCCTTTCTGATGCTTTGCCAGGCTCTAACTGCAGCTGTCTTTAGTTGTTCTTTCTTTGTGGGGTTTTCTGCCTTTAGTTTTGCCTTCAGCATGTGAAATGCATGCTCAATTGGGTTGAGATCAGGTGATCGACTCAGCCATTGCAGAATATTCCACTTCCCTACAAAAGCTCCTAGGTTGCTTTTGCAGTGTGTTTTGGATCATTGTCCTTCTGTACTGTGAAGCTCCGTCCATCAACTTTGCTGCATTTGGCTGAATCTGGTCTGACAGTGTATCTCTAAACACTGCTGAATTCATCTGGCTGCTTCGGTCTTCTGTCACATCATTAGTAAACACCAATGACCCAGTGCCACTGAAACCATACATGCCCATAACATCACACTGCCTCCGCCATGTTTTACAGATGACATTGTGTGCTTTGGATCATGAGCGGTTCTAAGCATTCTCCATACTTTTTTATCCCTGTCATTCTGGTACAGATTAATCTTAGTTTCATCCATCCAAAGAATGCTTTTACAGAACTGGTTTGACTTTTTTAGATGTTTTTTGGCAAAGTCTAATCTGGCTTTTCTATTCTCCAGGCTTATGAATGGTTTGTACCTTGTGGTTAACCCTCTGTATTTGCTCTTGTGAAGTCTTCTCTTGATTGTATACTTATACGCCCACCTCCTGGAGAGTGTCCTTCACTTGTCTGGATGTTGTGAATGGGTTTCTCTTTACCATAGAGCAAGGGCCTCCAACCCTGGGGCCACGGCCCACTGCCGGGCCATAGCCTCTCTGCAGTCGGGCTGTGAAGGCTGCGCTGTCATGTTTAGCGCGGAGCAGAGAGATGACATCTCTCTCCGCCCAACCCCACTTCTCTGCTCTTCCAGCCTCACGGCGGGGCAGCTGCAATGTCAGAGGTGAGCGGGGAGCAGAGAGATGACATCTCTTCCCGCCCGCCCTGCTTCTCTGCTCTTCCGCCCTCACAGCGGGGCAGCTTCAATGATGGAGGTACGGCGGGAAGCAGAGAGGTGACATCTCTCCCCGCTCACCAGAGCAGATGTTCAATCGAGGTTTCTATGTCGTAGGTGCATCTAACTCTACTGCCCTTAATCGGTACCCACCACCGCACAAAGGCCTGTCACCAATGCAGTGACAATCCAAATCTGGTGGCAGGTGATGTGGCAAGTGGCAATCCACATCTGATGACAGGTGACGTGGCAAGTAACAACCCACATGTGGTGGCAGGCGACGTGGCAAGTGACAATCAACATCTGGTAGTAGTTGACGTGGCAAGTGACAATCCACATCTGGTGGCAGGCGAGGTGACAAGTGACAATCCACATCTGGTGGCAGGCAACATGCCAAGTGACAATCCACATCTGGTGGCAGGTGAAATGGCAAGTGACAATCCACATCTGGTGACTGGCAATGTAGCAATTGACAATCCCCGACTGGTGATGTGGTAAGTGACAATCCACATCTGGTGACTGGTGATGTGGCAATTGACAATCCCCATCTGGTGATTGGTGATGTGGCAAGTGACAATCCACATCTGGTGGCAAGTGACAAGCTGCATCTGGTGGCAGGCAGCGTGGCAAGTGAGAACCCACATTCGGTGGCAGGCGACATGGCAAGTGAAAAGCTGCATCTGGTGGCAGGCGACGTGGTGACATGCTGCATTTGGTGATAGGCGACATGGCAAGTGACGTGCTGCATCTGGTGATAGGCGACGATGGCAAGGGACACACTCTGGGTTCCCACTGACTCTGCATTATGGTGAGTTGAACTATTTCATTTTATATTACAATGTAATAATAGAAATAATGCGCTTCAATCATCCCGACACCATATCAACCATGATACTGTGATGATTGAAGCGCTAACACCAGCCATTGTCCTGACAAATTGCCCGCAAAAACTCGCATAACCCAACCCCCGTGACCTA
>BLSH010199866.1:21590-38755 GCA_018402905.1 Glandirana rugosa | reverse complement strand
TATTTTCATCGGCCGCGTTGTTTATTTCGTGTCACTAGACCCCTGTCGTTGTGGGTTTCGATTGTTTTATAACCGTACGTAGTTCTTTCCTTAATTGAGGTCCCTATTTAGTTATTAAGAGGGTTAGATGTTCAGAGACCACTCCGGCGTGGACCTCATACGACAGGTCAAGACCCGTGGTCAGGAGTCTTTCCTTCAGGACCTTGACCTTTCCCAAGTCTCTTCCCGTTGGTTCGATTAATTACCTAACCACCTGGAATCAATACTCCTCCGTACAGAACACTCTAAGCAGTTTAAGGTTAAAGCACCTTTCTTTTAGTTAATGTCTGCGTATCTGAGTGCTCCTTTGTGTGGAATTGTTTTTCTCCCTATTTTGGGGTCACCAGTGCAGTATTTGTACATTGAAATCATATCTTCTCTCAAGTTTCTCTTCTCCAGATAGAATAAGTTCAGTGCTTGTAATCTTTCCTCATAACTAAGGTCCACCAATCCATTAATTAGCTTGGTTGCCCTTCTCTGAACCCTTTCCAGTTCCAGGACTTCCTTTCTGAGGACTGGTGCCCAGAACTGGACAGCATACTCCAGGTGCGGCCTCACCAGAGACTTGTAGATTGGGAGAATTATTGATTTATCCCTGGAGTTAATTCCTTTCTTGATGCATGCCAATATTTTGTTAGCTTTGGGTGTTGCTGTCCCCAGATCACTGTGCTTTATTTGTTGCGCCGGCTACTTTTATCTATGAGCTCATATCGTTATTGGAATATGTAAGTGCATTTCTTCAATAAACTCCCTTTTATTAAAGAGATTTTATGCTATGTGAGGTCTTTTTTTACATGCATTGCAACGCCTCTGGAATGTGGTTTCAAAAAGGATTTATCCGCTGGTTACGGCTCCCCCTTATCCCAATCGGTTATCCCCAAGCGATGTCTGGCTTTATGAGGTTTTTACTGGATGATTAGATTGAGGAAGCTGTTTCTGACTTCAGATCTTTACAATATATTCTGGCTTGAATATATTGGCTTTCTGGTAAGCCTTGCATCCCTATGGTGGTGGATTTCACTTGGATCTATATGCCACAGTCTGATTCTATTTCAACCTCCGAATTATTCACGATCCACATGAACTTTTTTCACGTTTTGCACCTATCTGCACATATTCGCATTAGTTGCACATTTTTAATTATTATATATATGAGTTTGGATTTGTACTAATCTATGTAATAATTGCTGATATGTTTTACACTATGTATTTATTCATTTGCACTAGCACTTTATATGATGGCTTGATTACTTTTTCTTTATGCATACAACAAGGTTTACCCCTTGTCTTATAAGTCACCTTCATTTAATTCTGGTTGAGCGCTACACATTTAATATATATTTTGTTAGCTTTGCTTGCAGCAGCTTGGCATTGGCATGCCATTGCTGAGCCTGTCCTCTACTAGGACCCCTAGGTACTTTTCCATCCTAGATTCCCCCAGAGGCTCTCCCCCTAATGAGTAGTTTGTGTTCATATTCTTAGTACCCATATGCATTATTTTAAATTTTTCTATGTTAAACCCCATTTGCCACTTATCTGCCCACCCCATTCATTTGTTCAGATCTTCTTGCAATGTTTCCACATTCTGTGGAGAAATTATTGCCCTGCTTAGCTTGGTATCATCTGCAAATATTGAGATTGAGCTGTTTATCCCATCCTCCAGATTGTTTATGAATAAATTGAATAGGACAGATCCCTGGTGAACCCCACTTTCCACACCAGACCATTCCGAGTACTCCCCATTTATCTCCACCCTCTGGACTCGCCCCTGTAACCATTTTTCAATCCATGTACTCACCCTTTGATCCATGAAGACAGACCTTGGTTTGTACATTAAGCATTTATGGGGAACTGTATGAAATGCTTTTGCAAAATGTAGATACACCACGTCTATGGGTCTTCCCTTATCTAGATGGCAGCTCACCTCCTCATAGAAGGTTAATAGATTGGTTTGGCAAGAATGATTCTTCATAAAACCGTGCTAATTACCGCTATGATACCATTTTGATTACAATAATCTGGTATATAATCCCTTATCATTCCCTCCAAGAGCTTGCATATTATTGATGTTAAGCTAACTGACCTGTAGTTCCCAGGGATACATCTTGGTCCTTTGTTATATATTGGTGCTACATTGGCTTTTCTCCAATCAGCTGGTATCATACCAGTCAGTAAATGGTTCTTAAAAATGAAGTACAATGGTCTGACAATTTCTTGACTGAGTTCCTCAAGGACCCTCCTTAAGCCATCTGGTCCCAGTGACTTATTAACGTAAAGTTTATCAAGTCTGTTCCTAACTTTATCCTCAGTTAGCCATGAGGGTGCTTCCTGTGACATGTCGTGAGGACCAACATTGTAGTTTTGGATACTTGAGCCCCCGTTTCCTTTGTGAATACTGAGGAGTAGAGCTGCACGATTCTGGCCAAAATGAGAATCACGATTTTTTTGCTTAGAATAAAGATCACGATTCTCTCAGGATTCTCGCGGCGTAATATATTAAATATACAAAAAAATTGGGCTAACAGCACTGTTTAGTTTTTTGAAAGTGTAATTTTTCCAAAAAAAATTGCGTTTGAAAGACCGCTGTGCAAACAGCGTGTGACATAAAATATTGCAACAACCGCCATCTTATTCTCTAGGGTCTCTGCTAAAAAAAATATATAATGTTTGGGGGTTCTAAGTCATTTTCTAGCACAAAATAATGGATTTTTTTTTGTAAACAGCAAGTGTCAGGAAAGATTTAGTCTTTAAATGGTTAAACCAAAAATCTATACAAGGGGAGTTCACTCAGAGTTCATGCCTTTGAAGTAAATTACTTTGTATCAATGGTGACTCAGAACTTGGCTCTCTGCTCAGACTTGGCTGTCTCCCCTGAGACTCAAGTCGCTGCGACTTAAAAAGACTTCAGGCACTTGCATTGACTTTTATAAGGGCCGGTTCACATTGTAGCGAGGCGGAGCGGCGCTCCAGGCGATCTCAAAGCGGCTTGCTAGGAGACTTCTATTATAGAAGTCAATGCAAGCCGCCTGATATCGCCCTGAAAATAGTGCAGGGACCATTTTTCTAATGCGGAGCGAAGCGATTCGCTCCTATTAGAACGGTCCCATTTGCACAGCATTGAGGCGAATTGTCAGGCGACTCAAGTCGCCTGCCAATTCGCCTAGATGTGAACGGGGCGCGAAGTCGCGCCGCTCCGCCCCGCTGCAGTGTGAACCGGCCCTTACTGTCAAGTCGCGCTGAGTCGCCCTGCAAGTCGGACTCCATTAACTGCACTGAAAATGGCGGTAATGCCCAATGGAGATCGCGGCGGGGGGGGGGGGGTAGATCGAGATGGCAATATTAATACGATTAATCGTGCAGCTCTACTGAGGAGAAAAATAATTTTAACACCTTTGCTATCTCTCCATCCTTTGTAACCAGATTCCCTTCATCATTCTTTATGGGGCCAATATGATCGGACCTCCCTCTCTTACAATTTATATACTTAAATAATTTTGTGGGATTCTTTTTACTTTCCTCTGCTATGTGTCTTTCATGTTCTATCTTAGCCGCCATGATTGCACCCTTACATTCCTTATTGCATACCTTCTAAAGGTGGAATGCTGACAGTGACCCATCAGCCTTGTATTTTTTGAAGGCCTGCTCCTTTGCTTTTATATGTGCTTTATGTCGGAGTTAAGCCACCCTGGTCTTTTATTAGCTCTTTATTTATTTCCCATTGGGATACACTTGCTAATACCTTTGTTTAGTATGTTCTTGAAGCACTTCCATTTTTCCTCTGCGTTCATTGTTCCTAGAATGTTATCCCAACTAACATCTTTCAGCAAGGAGCGTAGTTTATGCAAGTTGGCTCTCTTAAAATTCAGTGTTTTTGTATTCCCCTTAGGTTTCCAATTTCGTAATTTATACTGAAACAAATTGACCTGTGATTGCCATTTCCTAGATTGCCCCTTACTTCCACATCTGTGATCAGGTCTGTGTTAGTAATCAGAAGGTCTAATAATGCTTTTTTTCCTGTTGGTGTATTTACCATCTGATCCATGAAATTGTCCTGCAGGACATTTAGGAAATGGCGAGCTTTAGCTGAGTGTGCAGTACCTTCCGCCCAGTCTATATCTGGATAATTAAAATCCCCCATTATAATGGCACTTCCCATCCTTGCAGCTATTCCAAACTGTGAGAGGCGGTCCACCTCCCCCTCTTCCTTCTGGTTAGGGGGCCTATAGCATATTCCCAGTATTACTTTCCCCTTGGTATCTTCCCTCTTTAGCTCTACCCATAAGGATTCAACCTCCTCCCTTGATCCACTAGTAAGGTCATCCCTCACATTTACTTGTACGTCATTTTTTATATACAGGCATACCCCACTCTTTTTTGCCCTCCTTATCCCTGCGATATAGAGAATACCCCTGAATGGTAGCCGCCAATATTAACAGCTGTTGAACCAAGTCTTTGAAATTCCCACAAGATCAAATTCCTCTTTGTACAGTAGCAGCTCTAGTTCTCTCATCTTGTCCGCCAGGCTCCTGGCATTAGTGAACAAGCTATGTAGTTTTGTCTGGACGCCTACTGTTTCCTTGTTGGGTATTCCTCAGTTGCATATAGGACATTTTACACTACTTACCTTGGGTTTAGGTTCTTTATTCGGCCTACCACTGCTGCCCCCGAAACTACCCTCTGAACTATGTTCCACTCTGCGGGTTTCTAAGTCTGGACCCCCCCATTGCCTAGTTTAAAAGCTCCTCTAACTTGTCGGCCATCCTCATTCCCAGCCAGTCTGCACCTTCCCCATTTAGATGTAGATCGTCCCTTCTAAAGAGCTCGTTACCGACTGAGAAGTTGGCCCAGTTCTCCAGGAACCCGAAACCCTCCTTTCTACACCAGCTTCCTCAGCCGCTTGTTAACTTCCCTAATCTCCCCCGCTGCCTCTCTGGTGTGGCTCGAGGTACAGGTAGTATTTCTGAGAATACTACCTTGGAGGTCCTAATCCTCAATTTTGCTCCTAGGTCCTTAAAATCTTTTTTTAGGACACTCCACCTTCCTCTACCTTTGTCATTGGTGCCAACATGCACCATGACAGCCGAGTCTTCCCCAGCCTCTCCCAGTAATCTGTCCACCAGATCCGTGATGTGCCAACCCGAGCGCCCAGTAAACAACATACAGTTCGGCACTTCAGGTCTTTGCGACAGATTGCCCTGTGTTTCTAAGAATTGAGTCCCCTACCACCAGAACCTGTCTTTCCTTTCCCCTGGCTTCATCCCCTCCCTCACTGGAGGAGTTACTTTCCTGGCAGCTAGGGGCGCCACTCTGCTCCAGCAATGCTGGTTCCCGACTGGTTTCCGCAATATTACACAACGGGGCATACATATTGGGATGTTCTAGCCCAGGATTAGCATACCTCACTCTTTCCCTACTACCCTGTCACCCAACTACTCTGTTCTGGAGCCTGCACCTCTTTGTCTCCACCCACCTCTGTGCTAGCCCCTGGCGGGTACGATCCCAACTCTCCTTTAGTATGGAGAGTCTTCTCAGTGTTGACAGCTGCTTCCCTAGATTCAGAACCTGGGCTTCCAGGGAAATCATGTGCTTACATTTTGTACAGCAGTATTCACCCTCGATCGCATGATCAAGGAACGTATACATGCCACAAGATGTACACCGAGTTGCGTCTCCACACCCGCCAGGCATCGTACCCGCTAATTTAGGGGGGACTGGGAATTATACTCTGTCCGATTAACAGCTAGCTTCCTGACTCTAATACTCACAGTACATGTGTCCTCACAGCCCCCAGTCACTCACAGTACACGTGTCCTTACAGCACTCGGGTACTCACGCAACACTTCCACAATACTCAGGTACTCACCCGACACTCCCACAACACCCAGGTACTCACACAACACCCAGGTACTCACACAACACTCCCACAATACTCAGGTACTCACCCAACACTCTCACAACACCCAGGTACTCACACACCACTCCCATAATACTCAGGTACTCACCCAACACTCAGGTACTCACCCAACACTCCCACAACACCCAGGTGCTCCCACAACACTCACCCGACACTCAGGTACTCACCCAACACTCAGGTACTCACCCAACACTCCCACAACACCCAGGTGCTCCCACAACACTCACCCAACATTCAGGTACTCACCCAACACTCAGGTACTCACCCAACACTCAGGTACTCACCCAACACCCAGGTACTCACCCAACACCCAGGTACTCACCCAACACCCAGGTACTCACCCAACACTCCCAAAACACCCAGGTACTCACACAATACTCAGGTGCTGTGTGTTCTTCCACTCTGACCTGCATCATCCTGGTAGTGCGGCTTACATATTGCAGACCACAGGGACAGAGAATAAGATAGACTAGCAAGTTATAAATGATTTAATGTCATAGGTCCTAAACGTGACCTGTGATTGAAACTTGCATACACAGCTTATTCATGACAGGGGAAATAGCCCTTCATGTCATGGAAAAAATATGTTTTTTTAGGGGCATCAACCACATTAGGAGCAACATATAGCCTCAATGGTTGCACACCTCGATGGGTTACCTGTGGTGAGTCTGGAATACTAGGGCCCAGGAGTCTATCATTCTTTGAGACCTTCCAATACTTCTTTTTGATGGCATAGTACTAATGTGAATAAAACTTAACAAAAAATAACTAAAATCCTTAACATTTGTACTCTTAGTAGTGCCATCACCCAGCATATTAGATCTATCCATCTGTCCTACCTGTGTGATGAATATGTCCAACTCGCCAGCATTGTATCCTCTATCCACAAATCTAAATCCCAACACCATGGCTTGTTTTAAATAATCATCACGTAAAGAACAGTTTCGTCTTAGCCTATTGAATTGACTCCTGAGGACGGACTTAAGCCAGAACGGATGATGACAGCTCCCAATAAAGCGGTTACGGTCCGTCTCCTTAAAATACTCCTTGAAATAGGTGGTGGTAATCAGGGACCCATCCTTCACCCTAACATTCAGGACCAAAAAATGTACCTTCTGTCTACTGGCCTCATGCTGTAAAACTATCCCCAGCTGGTTGTCATTAAGATGTTAAATATACTCTTCCATGGACTGCATGTTGCCATTCCAAAGGACGACATCATCTATATACCTCCTCTAAATTACCAATTCTACTTTCCGGTTGGCGTAGATGATGTCCTCCTCCCACTTGGTCATGAACAGATTGGCCATGCTGGGTGCAAATTTAGCGCCCATTAAGAACCCTCTATTTTGAAGGTAGTAAGAGCTGCTAAAACAAAAATAATTATAGGACATGTCAAAATTGAGCAACTGCAAGACAAAGTTTCTCTGGAACGGTAGCAAACTGTCATCCCTCTCAGGAAAACAGTCCACTACTGCAGCTCCATGTTGAGGGGAGATAATAGTATAGAGAGAGAACATCGGCTGTGGCCAAAATGTAGTCCTCTCCACTGTATCTCATGAAGTAAATGAATGACCTGTGGAGAGTCTTTAAGGTATGATGGAGTCCAGGTCACCAATGGATGAAGATATCCATCGATATACTTCCCTATCCTTGAGGTGATAGAATGTAGCCCACTAATAATGGGCCTCCCTCCTCCCTAGGGGATCACTGCGATTTTTGTGGACTTTGGGGAAGTAATAAATTATAGACACCCTCGGTGCTGTGGGTCTCAGAAAGGCTTTTTCTTTTTTGTTTGGGATATTATCCTTATATCCTTAAGATTAAGGATTTTAGTGAGCTCCTTTTTATGTTTATTAGTAGGATTTACATGGAGGGGTACATATGTGTCGGTACCTGATAAGATCCTGTACATTTTACCCACATAAGCAGCATAAGAATGACAATATACCGCCCCCCCCTTATCTGAAGACCATAATGTCATTCTTTTGCTTCAAGGATTTAAAACCCTCATTAAAACGTCTACTGTTCTTACCCTTTCTAACATTAAGATCCTCAATATATCTTTCAATACCAGACCTTTAAAACAAGAAATGGAAGGGGCCGCATTCCCTGACGGGTTGAATAGGGATGCATTAGACAATCCCGAAAGTCTGATGCCTTCCTTACACTCCTAATTTTCCTGGCTGGATTAGATAATAGATGTTTGATGTTGAGTTTACGAATGTACTTCTGTACATCCAAAAATACACCAAATGTATTGAAAGGTTTGGTAGGTGTGTATTTAAGTCCATGATTTAACACAAACTTCTCACTGTCTTTCAATTTTGCCTCACTCAAATTAAAAATCCCCACATAACTTATACCCTTCTCCTTTTCCTGTCTGTGCCTCCTCCCCCTCTGGTCCCTCTTTTGGTTCTCCGTCTTTGTCTTTTGTAGTCCCTTGGGGGAAAAAAAAGCAGAAAATCTGTTGTTAGTTGGTTGATGAGGTGAATTTATCCAACTAGAATAATGTGGACTGTTATTCCTTGCTTGATGTGGTGTATTTGCCCAACCCAAAGGGTGTGAACCCCTCATGGGAGGTCTAGAGGGAGTAAAATAAGACTAATAAGGGTGATGTGTGATAGATCTGTTCCCATAATCATCACAATCATCCCATCTCTCATCCCTATCCAACGGTGCAAATCTATTCTGAACCAGGACTTCATTAGAATATGGGGTAGGCTGTTTAGGGCCACCTCCTTCACTCCCATGCCCTACCATCCTTCTAGTATTATATGGACCTGATCTATCATAAGACTGCTTCTTAGGTCTAGGTTTCCAATACCTCCCAGGTGTAGGGTGGTATAACATCATTAGGGACTGTCCTCTGAGGCTGTGTCCCCGGGACTAAAGCCGCGTACACACGGGTGCGATGGTCGTATGACCGGACGTCCAAAATCGTATGTTGGCTGTTGTGTCTCGCGTACTGACATGCACCAAGCGATCGTACAACAAAGCCTAGCGTAGTGACGTGTTATGAGCATATAAACGAGGTAGTTCAGGTGCATGTGATTTGTGAATTAAGAATGTAGGTTTCCCAGAACGGACACTTCCGGGCGTTCCTGACTTCTGAGCATGCGTGTTTTGCATGTACAACTTTGTTGGACCAACTTCTCTATACACACGGTACAACGGTCGTACAACCGCTTGTTGTACAACTATGTTTTCTAGTCTGCTCATCCAACTTCAGTTGTACAACCATTGTACGACGGCTGTTGTAATCGTGCATACTAAGGGTCGGATGATCGTACAACAAGCTGGTTGAACGACCGTTGTACAGTGTGTACGGGGCTTTAGTCACTTCTTGTATTGGCAGAATTGGACGTCTTCCTCTGCCACTTGAAAAAAAGATCACTTATATAATCCTCTACATTACGTAGATAATTCTTCCTTTTCGCTCTTTGATCAATATAATCTTTTTCTATGATGTTTTTCAGGTCATCAGATTTGGCCTTCTAGTCATCTAAATCCATAAAAGGTGTCAGTTTGGCTTTTAATTCAGAAATTTTCTCATCTAACTTTCCTCTTCTTGCGAGTGATCAAAAACCTCAGTAAGTCTAAGCTGATATCATTAAAGTATTTAAACCATTAAATGAAGTCTCACTTGTCCTGAGGGCTAACCTCTCACCTAAGACTCTTAGGGACCATATGGGTAGTTTATGATGCATGATTGAATGATTTCTATTGCCTTTATTGGATGTGATTGCCATTTTTGAATTCCATTGACATCACGAAGGAGTATATTTTTGGAGTCCTCAGTGACTAATATTAAAAGATGCGTGGAGCATCCCTTCCGGTCTCTGGAATGCATATGTGGCTGCACATAATTGCTGGTATCGTCATTTCTGGTTCTCTTCTATTTAACGCGTGCTTACGAGTTCTCGGTACGCCTCTGATGACATCACTTCATGACGAAATGCATAGGGGGAACCCTATGCATGACGCAAGCACGGCGGGCAATTTTGAATGTTTGTGTGAGATGCTTATTGTTTGATTTACACGAGTGTGCATTTTTAAATAAAAAATACTATTGATTTTAGAACGTACTGCACTATAGTACAGTTTATACTTTTGTGACGTGAACCACACTAGCATTGGATGAGCTTGTGTGCTTTGGTGCTGGCCATTGGGGATACACACGGTTGTCCTTAGGGTACTGGCTCCCTAATCTCTGCTGGAGTTTTCTATGTGATGTGGTCACGGTTCCTTTGGATTGAGGATTCCATCTGATGCCTAACAAACGAGTTTGACCACTCTATAATTTGAGGGTCCACTCCTTCCTGTAAGGGGAATTGCCTGATCACAGTGGTTGTCACGGTCCTGGTGGTGGAGTCTGTCTTATGCTGGGAACAGCCGCTCTTACACACCCGATTCTGGGACCCCTGGCAGTGCAGACAGGAAGTCCCGGAGTGCGGGATGGCACGAGGGCTGGATGGTCACTGGTCTCCAGGTAGTCGTGCAGACAGGCGGGTGGTCGTGCAGGCTGGGTCGGCAACTGGCGGGCTGTGCGGTACAAAGGATCAGGCAAGAGTGGTCAAAGTCCAAGCAGGGGTCGTTAACAAGCTGGCAGCAGAAGTACAGAGGGATCAGGCAAACGGATGGTCGTGGATGGCCGGGGTCGGTGCAGGCAGATAGTCAGCAGGACAGATCAAGCCGGGTCGGATCAGAAGGGCAGGAACAACACAGGAACGGATCACAGGGATTAGAGCTGATGCTCACAGGTACTCAGACGCTGTAGAACGGACAGCACTTGCTACAGGAAGCAGGAAGTTCAAATAGAGCTGCTCCTCCAGAACCACAATCAAATGCAAACAAACCCTCAGAACAGTCTTCTTCTAACATTGCCCCCCCCCCCGCAAGGGGCAGCCTCCGGATGCCCAGCTTGGCAGGGTTGTTATCCTTAAAGGTTTGGATACACTCATCGGCATGAATGTTAGCTTCGGGCTCCCATGAGCTTTCCTCTGGCCCCTAGCTTTTTCACTTTACCAGGTACTGGACTCCGCCCCCTCTTCTCCTGCAGTCGAGTATTGACTCTACTTCAAACTCCTCTTCTCCATCAATCAGGACGGGGGCCGGAGGAGCTACAGCTCTATTGGGAAAGGGATCTGGGGCCACCGGCTTCAGTAAGGACACATGGAACACCGGATGTATCCGTAAGGACAGAGGAAGCTCCAACTCATAAGAAACCTGGTTGATCCTCCTACTGATCGGGAAGGGACCGATGAACTGTGGGCCCAATTTTTTAGAAGGGCAAGCGAGTCTCAGATTCTTCTTTGAAAGCCAGGCATTGTCGCCGGCTTGAAGATTAAGCTCACCCTGTTTATTTCTATCAAAGGCCACTTTGGTGGCCTCTTGTGTCCGGGACAGTGTCACTTGTAGGAGTTTCCAGTTAGCCCTGAAGAATTGTGACGATTCCTGTGCTGCTGGTACTGTAATCTCCACTGCTAAACTAGGAAGTACGGTGGGGTGGAACCCATAGTTGGCCCAGAAGGAAGATTGCTTTGTAGCAGAGTGCACTGAGTTATTGTAAGCGAACTCCGCCAGGGGTAGCAACGTGCACCAGTCATCCTGAGAGTAGGCAGAAAAGCAGCGGAGGTATTGCTCCAGTGTTTGATTTGTCCTTTCGGTCTGGCCATTGAACTACACCCCCCGATCAGACACCATGCAACCGGATAACTTCTTTAATAAAGAGTTCCGATGTCTCCTTCGCCGTGGGTGTGCCCTTCATTGGGAGGATGTGCCATCTTCGTCAATCTGTCAACCACCCCAAAGATGGTCGTATATCCTTTAGCTGGGGGCAGTTCTACGATGAAGTCCATGGCAATTTTGGAGCAAGGTCGGTCTGGGATGGGGAGAGGTTTCAGAAGCCCCCAAGCCCTGGTTTTGTCCATTTTACTTCTGGCGCAGGTAGCACAAGAGCGGACATAAGCTAAACAGTCCTCAGAGAGCAGCGGCCACCAGAATGAGCACAGTACAAGTTCAGCAGTCTTTCGGGAGCCAAAGTGCTCGGCAAGTTTTGGTCATGATGGACCTTGAGGATAGCAGGGTGTAGCTCCTTAGGTACATAAATCTGATTGTGATGCCACCAGAGACCATCTTTCCAGGTTAGTACTTGGCCAGGGTGTACAGATGCACAGGCAGACGTTTTCCGGATCTGGGAAAACAGGTCGTCTTGCGTGAGGAGGAAATTCCGGGACTGGAGAATGGTGTCGGGCTAGGCGACTGTTCCAGGTTCCGCATGCATACGGGATAAGGCGTCCGGCTTACTGTTCTTTGCCCCCGGACGGTAGGTTAGGTGGAACTGGAACCGGGAGAATAAAGGCGCCCAGCGGGCCTGACGAGGTCTAAGTCTTTTGGCCGTGCAGAGATACTCAATGTTTTTGTGGTCTGTATGTACCAGAATGGGGTGCTGGGCTCCCTCCAACAGGTAGCGCCATTCCTCCAGCTCGGCCTTGATGGCTAACAGCTCCCTGTCTCCGAAATCATAGTTCCTTTCCGTAGCTGTGAGCTTGCGGGAGAAGAAGACCACCAGATGGAGGAGTGCCCTTGCTCCCCGTCTCTGGGACAGGACCGCTCCCACCGCTGTCTCCGAAGCTTCCACCTCCAATACAAAGGGCAGAGTGGCATCCGGGTGTTGTAAGATGAGTGCTGTGGTGAAAAGTTTCTTCAGCGCCTAGAAGGCGTCCTGTGCTTCAGGTGACCAGTGGAACCGCTGACCCTGCTTGGTGAGGAGAGTAATAGCGGTGATGATTGCCTTGATGAATCTCCTGTAAAAGTTTGCAAACCCAACAAACCTTTGGACCCCTTTCTTATCCACAGGTGCCGGCCAGTTCAGTATAGCGGTGACCTTCTGTGGATCCATGGTGACCCCTGAGACTGACAAAGTCAGCCAGAGGAACGGGATGCTAGCGCACTCAAAGGCGCATTTTTCAGCCTTAGCATACAGTCTATGCTGCCACAAGTGGCTAAGGACACAGCACACACGTTTCCGGTGCTCTTCAAGGGAAGCTGAGAATATTAAGATGTCATCCAAATATATTATGACAAAAATGTCCAGATAATCACGGAACACATCATTGACTAGGTGTTGAAATGTAGCAGGGGCATTGCAGAGCCCGAAGGGCATAACAAGGTACTCGTAATGGCCGAAACGAGTCCGGAAGGCGGTCTTCCACTCATCGCGCTCTCTGATGCGGACTAAGTTGTATGCCCCTCTAAGATCAAGTTTGGTAAACACGGTGGCCGACCCAAGCCTCTGAAAGAGTTCCGGAACAAGCGGAAGAGGGTAGCGGTTCTTAACCGTAATCCGATTCAGCTCCCTGTAATCTATACAGGGACGGAGGGAGTGATCCTTCTTTTCAACAAAGATGTCAGCCCCAGCAGGGGAGGTGGATGGTTGGATGAACCCTTTGGCCAAATTTTCATCCAGATATGCCTTGAGGGCTGCCAGCTCAGGTTCAGACAATGGGTAGATGCGGCCAAAAGGTACCTCGGTGCCCGGCAGTAGCTCTATGGGGGCAATCATAGGGTCTGTGTGGTGGAAGTTGGTCCGCCCATTTCTTGCTAAAGGCATCCAGGTACTCATGGTACGAGGGAGGCACCACTTTGCGGGTTTCTGGGTCTGGTTCGGAGTCCAGGCTGAGGAGAGAAGGACCAACATTCTTGGAGGGAAGCAGGCAGTGTTGGCCACAGTAGGGAGATGGGAATTGGATATGTCCTGAGGACCAGTCTATGTTGGGGCTGTGTGCCCGGAGCCAAGGCAGCCCCAAGATAATGGGGAACAGGGGTGCCGCTATGATGTCAAGAATAAGAAGCTCCTGGTGCCCTTCGGTGGTGATTACGGGAATTGGCTGGGTCTCCGTTGTCACCTGGCCTGATTTGATGGCCGTCCCGTCGGCCAGGCGGACAGTTAACTTATGCGCTTTGGGGCGAAGGGGCACTTGGTGTAGGGCAGCAAACACTTGGTCCATAAAGCAGCTACACGCCCCTGAATCAATGATCGCTGGCACTTGAATGCCCCCTCTGGGCAACTGTAAAGAGATAGACAGGGTTAGATGAGACGTAGTGTGTTCGGCCGAAGAAGTCTCTGGCTTGACCCGATGGCACCACTTACCGGCTTTGGCAGGACAGGTTCTCACCATGTGTCCGGGTTCATCGCAATAAAGGCACAGGCTGAGCGCCCGACGTCGCTGTCTCTCCTCTGGAGTTATGGATGGGCGCAGGAGGCCAATCTGCATTGGCTCAGGCAGGTCTGTGGGTACAGATGGAGCTGGTGCCGGGGCCGTGCGACCAGGCACCCTAGACATTATCCAGGTTGGGCGTGAGACAGGAAGGGGTCCCACTGCTCACTCGGCCCGGCGTTCCCTGAGCCTTCGGTGAATCTGAATGGCCAAGTTAATTAAGGTGTCCAGGGTCGCAGGCACCCCGACTCGGGCAAGCTCATCCTTCAGTGGCTCGGCCAGGCCCAACCTGAATTGGTAGCAGAGTGCGGCGTCATTCCACGCTGTCTGCACTCCAACGCTGGAACTCTGCTACATAGTCCTCAGCGGTGCGCCGACCCTGCTGTAGGGTGTGCAAGGTGGCCTCGGCTGTGGCTGTTAGGTGGGGATCCTGGTAGAGCTGGGCCATGGCGTTGAAGGCATCCAGGGTTCCGACTTCAGGTGCTCTCTGTTCCCAGAGGCGATGAGCCCAGATTAGGGGGTCACCCAGCAGTAATGAAATGACCAAGCCCACTTTGGTGGCTTCAAGTGAGAACGTGCGGGGCTGCAGTCCCAAGTATAATTCGCATGCACTGCAGAAGGTCCGGAACTTGCTGCGGTCCCCCGCAAACTTGTCAGGTAAAGGTATCTTGGGCTCTGAAGGCAATGCCACAATGGAGCGGGCGGTGGCGGCTCCACCTCCAGATGTGGTGGGAGCGGAAAGGTCACGCATTTTCCGCACTTCTCCCTGCAGCCGGGTATAGCCTTCCTGCAGGTCCTTCACGGCTTGCGTGAGCCCGGCCAAATGTAAACACAATTGATCCATGGCGGAGGGTGTTCCCTGCGCAGACTCGGACATTGACTGTCCGTTACTGTCACGGTCCTGGTGGTGGAGTCTGTCTTATGCTGGGAACAACCGCTCTTACACACCCGATTCTGGGACCCCTGGTAGTGCAGACAGGAATTCCCGGAGTGCGAGATGGCATGAGGGCTGGATGGTCACTGGTGGTGGTGTGAAGCTCCAGGTAGTCGTGCAGACAGGCGGGTGGTCTTGCAGGCTGGGTCGGCAACTGGCGGGCTGTGCGGTACAAAGGACCAGGCAAGAGTGGTCAGAGTCCAAGCAGGGGTCATTAACAAGCTGGCAGCAGAAGTACAGAGGGATCAGGCAAATGGATGGTCGTGGATGGCCGGGGTCGGTGCAGGCAGATAGTCAGCAGGACAGATCAAGCCGGGTCAGATCAGAAGGGCAGGAACAACACAGGAACGGATCACAGGGATCAGAGCTGATGCTCACAGGTACTCAGACGCTGTAGAAAGGACAGCACTTGCTACAGGAAGCTCAAATAGAGCTGCTCCCCCATGAGCTAGAGGAAACCACAATCAAATGCAAACAAACCCTCAGAACAGTCTTCTTCTAACAGTGGTGTTGCGTGGTTTCATCTGTCACACTGAAGCTGGTGGTGGGATATTCCTCCTTTTAGCTGGCTCTTCATAAGGACTTTTATGTTATGTTACACATACCTAATTTTATCAAGCGCTGCATGTTATTATGATAAATGAATTAGAAGGGTGGAAAACTAAGCTAACAAAACTGTGCCAACAGACCCAACGACAACAAGATTTAACAAGAGTAAAAAACTGCAGGAGAATTGTCCTTTAGAGTGTAAGCTCTATAAATTAGTTGTCCTATTCATCAAGAAATGATTGACTTGTAAGCAGCATATCCCTCGTGAGGTCCCAGAGATAGGACATAGAGACCATCTACACATCCAGGCAATGAAGAGCAATTTCTTTTGAGTGCTTTGGAACAGGGCACAAGGATGGAAGGAATATGTCTTCATTGAGGTGGAAGACTAATACCACCTTAGGAAGAAAGGATGAGGAATCGCTCCTTAAAAGAGCTGCCAAACCAGCGACACATTCCACAGACATGATAGCAACCAAAAAGGCTACTTTGCAGAAGAAAACATTTAAGGAAATATACCAGATGGGGTCCAAGCCTGGTATTTGCAGGGCAGAGAGAAGTTAAAGTGATACTAAACACACACGGTTTAATTTACATTTGGCTTAGGTGACTACGCTTCGGCTTATCCCTAACCTGCGATATCTGCTACTGGATCCGGCTTGCTTACCTCCTGGTGAGGAGATCCTGAGAACGGCGACCTGGTACTAACATGCAGCAAAACCCATCTCCACCATCAGGAGCTCTGGAGAACACTGGTTAGTAGACTCCACACCTTAGGTGAGCCTGTGTCATCCGCCAGAGTGATGTGCTTCTGTACTTATCCAGCTGGTCGGTGGGGACCATGCTACTGCTATAGCTTACTGGTCTCTGAGCCCGACTCCAGATCATGACATCTTGCTTGGCTGAACAGGAGCATGGGTAGGTCGAGAAAAGAAGCATGCTTGTTCCAGGCCAATATGTGAGCTCCAAGTGAGAGTTTAACCACCAACTGAACCCACAAGTCTGATACATCGGTAGAGCAGAGGCAAGCAAACTGTAACGGACTTCCACCCACTCTTAGGAGCGAGGGAGCATCTTAATTGGGAAGTCAGCTGTGAGGCACAAATCTGATGCAGAGAGAAAAGGCAGAACTTACATTTTGAATTTGAAGCCAAAGTTTAACGATTACGCACTCTGCATGGCTCCAGAGGAAGAGGGTTTTGGAAACTTCTGCTGTGGAAGGTTTCCTTTTGCGACATTTTTTTTAAAATAACTGAAATGTTTATTCAGTATACATACAGTACAAAAGTAGGGTAATCAAAAGTGTAAACAAATACAAGGATTGTGTATCTTGAGAGTCATTGATAAACTTCTGGAATAAACATAGGAGCAGACATACTCCAAATGAACAGTTATGTGAGTCCATGGGTTCGGGACACTGGGATGACCCCGAACCACCCTCCAATCCCACGCCATCTATCATGTGGGCGCTTTTGGACCAGGGGGATAGATCCGGATGCTCAGCGAG
>BLSH010199866.1:0-19018 GCA_018402905.1 Glandirana rugosa | reverse complement strand
CCCCCCCCCCCCCCCCCCCCCATTTTTGCTATGTACATGCTATGTGTTGGAAATATCATATAAATGGACAACTTTGTGTAAAAAAAAATGCGTTTTCATTTTTTTTCCCACATTTTCCAAAAACTACTGTAAAAAAATGACATGTTCAAAAGACTCATTATGCCTCATAGATTATACGTTGGGGTGTTTGCTTTCCAAAATGGGGTAATTTTGTGGGAAATTCCATTGTCCTTGTGCTCCAGGACCTTCAAAAGTGTTATAGGTAGGTGGTTGAGAAATGAGATGTGCAATTTATGCTCGTAGAACGCCTGAAGGTGCTAGTTCAATGTTGGGCCTCTGTATGTGGCCAGGCTATGTAAAACTCTCACACATGTGGTATCGCCATACTCAGGAGGAGTAGCAGAATGTATTTTGGGGTGTCATTTTTGCTATGTACATGCTATGTGTTGTTGGAAATATCATATAAATGGACAACTTTGTGGAAAAAAAAGTGTTCATTTTTTTCCCGCATTTTCCAAAAACTACTGGAAAAAAAATGACATGTTCAAAAGACTCATAATGCCTCAGATTATACGTTGGGGTGTGTGCTTTCCAAAATAGGGTCATTTTGTAGGCAATTCCATTGTCCTGGTGCTCCAGGGCCTTCAAAAATGTAATAGGTCGTCATGACATTAGATGGGTTAATTTATGTCCCTAGAATACCTGATAGCGCTCCCTGCATGTTGGGCCTCTGTATGTGGCCAGGCTGTGAAAAAGTTTCAGACATGTGCAGGAGGAGTAGCAGAATGTGTTTTGGGGTGTAATTTGTGGTATGCATATGCTGGGTGTGAGAAATAACCTGTTAATATATGACAATTTTGTGAAAAAAAAAAATCTTCATTTTGCAAAGAATTGTGGGAAAAAATTACAACTTCAAAAAATTCACCATGCCTCTTACTAAATACCTTGGACTGTCTACTTTCCAAAAATGGGTCATTTGGGGGGTATTTGTACTTTCCTGGCTTGTTAGGGTCTCAAGAAATGAGATAGGCTGTCAGTATATAAGGTGTGATCAATTTTCAATGATTGGCACCATAGCGTGTAGACACTATAACTTACACAAGGACCAAATAATATACACTTATTTGGGTTATTTTTACCAAAGATATGTAGCGGTATAAATTTTGGCCAAAATTTATGAAGAAAAAAATGACTAATTTGCAAAATGTTATGACAGAAACAAAGAAAATACATTTTTTTCACAAAATTTTGAATTTTTTTTTATTTATAGCACAAAAAATAAATAACCCTCTAGTGATTAAATACCACCAAAAGAAAGCTCTATTTGTGTGAAAAAAAAGGACGCAAATTTCATATGGGTACAGTGTTGCATGACTGAGTAATTGTCATTCAAAGTGTGATAGCGCTGAAAGCTGAAAAATGGCCTGGACAGGAAGGGGGTTATATAGGGAAAAAATTTTAATGATAGAAAGATATTATTAACTTGTTGTAAAGTCAAGTTATGTAACCTTTCAGTGTGGACTCTTCAGAACTAATCAACCAAAAATAAATAACTAAAATTATTCAAAACCGATATGAAGAAGAAAAAGGAAGGAAAGATGGGTTGAGGTGGGCATCAAGAACATTGCATGGGTTTTACAGTGAATGGTGTAGGAAGAGCTCATCATAAGGAGGATTTTAGTGCGTGGGGATTTCAAGTGAGTAATAACTCCAGCCAGACCATGTGTCCTTAAATTTGTTATGTTGGTCTCTAGCCTCAAGTATCCAATGCTCAGTCTCCATGGTTGCATCTACCTCCCCGTTCCATTCAGCCAGAGTTGGGCAGGCGGTTTGTTTCCAATACATGGGAATTAGGGCTTTGGCAGCATTGAGTAAATGAGGTGTAACACTCCTTTTATATTGTTTGAGGGAAGAGGGAACCCCATGAAAAAGAAAGTGCAGTGGAGTGTATTCAATATTCCTCAGGGTTATTTTTTTAATCCAGGGAGTTATAGCTTCCTAGAAGGGCTGAATTTTCTGACAATTCCACCAGAGGTGGAGGAATGTGCCTTGTTGGCCACATCCTCTCCCACATCTGCCGTCTGTCATTGGAAACATTTGTTTTGGTTTAGAGGGTGAATTTAAGCATTCTCTGCACTTGAGATGTGGTGAACTCTTGTTCATTCCTTTCTCATTACCTAATATAGTATGGTATCTTGGTCGCTGAGACCTCAGCATCAACCTGTACATTTGAGATAATATGTGGTTAGGGTCTGGGAGGTCTGTACACATGGATTCAAACACTGAGTGTGTGAGCTGGTAATAGTGGGGGATCGAAAGTGCGGGGAAAAGCTTACCATCTGCCTATGTCTCCATACTGCAAATGGCATGGATCCAAAGGTTGACTGTATGTTAGTTAGGGTCAACAGGGTTCCTTGTGGTGCAAATCTAGCGCACAAGTTCCTACCCTCAAGGCTCTACGATCCAAGGAAACCCCCTTCTTCTTTGGGATGGAACCAGGGATATCCCCCTAGGGGGGCAAGAGGTGAGGTCTAGGGAGTATATTGTCCAGTTTCATGAAGTCTGTCCCAAGTGGTTAGAGTGGTCTTAGTCAGGTGGGATGTCTAGTCCGACAGTCATTTGGATTCAAAGAGAATCCAAGGGGCTCCTGTCAGATTCCCACCTGACATTGTCTTCTCAAGCTTGACCTAAATTCTACTCGAACTGTCATGGTGCCAGTTTAGGATGCACACTAGTGACATGGCTTTGTAGTAAAGAGCTACGTCTGGTAGGCTAAGCCCACCCTCCGCATTTGGGTCTTCGTAGGAGATCATATGCTAATCTCGGGTGTTTACCTTGCCAAAAAAGATGTGTAAATGCCCTGTGCCGTTTTTGAAAAAAGGCTTGAGGGAGGGTAATGGGTACCATATATAGAATGTAGGTTATCCTCGGTAGGATAGACCTTTAAGGGCGCTAATCCTCCCGAACTAGGTAAGAGGAAGATCTTTCCAGGTCTGGAGGTCATGTACAATCCCTGTCAGATATAGGAGTCCCCAAGTAGGGGAGTGAGTTTTTACACCATCTAAAAGGGAAGGATTATTGTAAGGATTTAACCATGGTTGATGGGATGTGAATAGACGTTATAGGAGTTCCGACTTATCGAAATTTTGAAGTTCAATATGTTCCCAAACTTGCGGACTACTTATGCTCTGACTATAAAAAGTCCAGCAATATCCGCATTAGCTCTGATCGTGCGAAGAAAGGGCTCCAGCATGAGTGCAAATATTAAAGGCGAAAGTGGGCACCCCTGCCTAGCCCCGTTTCGTATAGTGAGGGGTTTGGAGAGGACTCCATTAACTTTGACCCGGGCCGTAGTATTTCCGTACAATGATTTCACACATCCTAACATTTGGTCTCCCAGTCCCAGCTCTTGTAATATTGATAACATATAGACCCAGTTCACCCTGTCAAAGGCTTTCTCGGCGTCCATTGAGAGAACACACGGTTTCTGTTCAGGTCCATTCTGTGCCCAGTGTAGAATATGCAGGGCCCTAATCGAGTTTTGTCTCTTGCTTCTCGTCCGACCATAAAGCCCGTCTGGTCAGGGTGAACCAGAGCCATCACATGATTCTGAAGGTGAAAAGCCAATAGTTTAGCTAGTATTTTAGAGTTAGTGTTTAACAGGGAGATGGGTCTATAGGACAGAGCTGGGAATCTTTACCCGGTTTGGGTATGATCGTTATGTGAGCTAATAAAGGCTTATGGTAGTAGCGGGGTGGTTGAACTGAGGGAGTTGAAGTAAGTGCATATAGGTGAAGCCAGGATGGAAAAGAATTTCATATAATATATGTTTGTGAAGCCATCTGGCCCAGGGCTTTTGCCTGAAGGGAGTGCCGCTACAGCTGCACCTATCTCCTCTTCAGTAAATGGCAGTTCTAAGTCTGCCAAAATTTGTGAGGGCAGGGTGGGGAATTCAGAGGCCTCTAAGTACGTCTTTATGGCATTCTCTTGTGAGATGGTATCACCTTGGGCAGGAGGGGTTGGTAAGTTATACAGGGATGCGTAGTACTGTTGGAATTCCAAGGCTATGGATTTGGAGTCTTATCTGCCTACCTTGTGTTGTCAAACTATTGACGTGACGGAGAGCTTGTCGTTTCTTTAGTGGTCGTGCCAAAAGTCTCCCACACTTATTACCATGTTCATAGAAACGATGGGCGTAAAAACGAAGTTTGATTCTGGCCCTAAGACCTAAGCATTGGTTGCGTTCAGCCCCTAGGACATTTAATTGCTCAGTGTCTGCAGGGGCAGAAGAGGCCTTATGCTTCATCTCTAAGTCATGGATCTTATCAAGTAGGTCAGTGAATTTGGTTTACTTTTCTTGGTATGGGACCCATGAGATATCGGTTCTCCACTTATTACCGTTCTGTGGCCTTCCCATACTGCTTGGTTAGATACCTCCCCTGGCGAATTGGATTCAAAGTAATATTGCATAGAGCGAGTGATTGCTTCTACCACCCCAGGGTCATCCAGAAGTCCCTCATTTAGTCTCCAGGTTCTCTCCCCCCAGTGGACAGAGGTCTGAGTGTGAGTCTGATCGATGAGTGGTCACATATAGTTCTAGATTCTATAGTGGAGGAGCAAACCTTCCTAAGAAAAAATTGATCTACAAAGAACATATCCAATCGGGAAGATGAACTTATTTATTTCACACAATACCGAGTCATTTATATTAGAGGAACAGTTTGATAGGAGCGCGGTTCACTATTTATATATAATTTATTGTTTTCCCTTCACTCTTTAACACATTTGTGTACACACGAGCTGCTCCAGACCCAATATTTTTTCCATTGGGCGGGTATTCAGATTTCTGAGCAGTCTATCTGGTAGATACCCCAATCGGGAACATGAATCAAAGGTTTTGGAGAAATAACTATAGTCCCTGTCTTTCAGGTGTAACACTTACCAAGTATCCATCAGGTGGAGAGAGTGGAGAATATTTTTAATGTGTTCAGTGAAGCGTGGCAGGCTGCCTCCTTGATGGACGCCATTCTTGGCTGATGATCTGGTGCCGGGAGTGTAAAGAAGAAATGGAGCCTGTTGTCCAGATTGCGGCTTCCACTGGGTGGCTGAGAGTTGGTGGAGCGTTTAGAGGGCATCTGGAGTCTTTTTGAAGAGGCCTGTGTTGGTCAGGCACTGATTATAATGTCCAGGTTTGTCCGGAGCTCTGTCTTACATAGGTGTCCTCTCCCTGCTCCCCCCGAAAGGTGCCAAATGTGACACCTGAGGGGGGGAGGAATTAGATGAACAGAAGTTCCATTTTTGGGTGGAACTCCGCTTTAAAGGGTTAGTTCAAGTTTACAAAAAAAAAAAAATGCCTATGCAGGCAAGATACACCTGTAGATAAAGAAACTGTGCAGCTTTGAACAAAGTTAATGGGATTGTAAAGTCAAAAGGTTTTTTTATGTTCATGCATTCTATGTATTAAGATAAAAAGCCTTCTGTGTGCAGCAGCCCCCCTTGCACTTACCTGAGGTCCCTCTCTGTCCACGAGTGTCTCAGCCGTCTGAGATTCTCCCTCCTGCCGCTGCTTTCAATCAAAGTCAGTTAGCCAATTAGGAGAGAGAGGGGGCAGGGCCAGGGCTCAGTGTTTGAATGGCCGCAGGGAGCTGTGACTCGGCTAGGGTGCCCCCATAGTAAGCTCTTTGCTGTGGGGGCACTGAACAGGAGGGAGGGGCCAGGAGCACAGAAGAGGGACCCAAGAGAAGGATCTGGGCTGCTTTGTGCAAATCCACTGCAACAGAGCAGGTAAGTATAACATGCTTCTTATTTTTATAGGCATAAAAACAAGACTTTACAATAATTTAAATAATGCTCTTGCTACAGGTGTAAGCCATTTACATTCTTCCTAATGCCTGGCTGAAAAAAAACTGGATGGAAACATCTTGACCTACCTTATTTCTAGGACCCTGCTAAGACATTCCCAGCCAGTTCAAAGCCCCTTTCATGCTCTATCTCTCCCCCATTACAGAAGCCCTGAGCTCAGATAGTGGACCACACGTGCAGGGGGATTGGGAGTTCACTCCTCTGATGGTGGGGGTAAGCAGTAACGGCTGGGAGTGTCTTAGCATCGTCGTAGCAACAAGGCAGGACAGGATTATGCCACCTCTGGGAGTTTTTCCCTTAGGCTTTCGGAGGTACATAAATGGCCTGCATCTATAGTAAGTGCATTATTCAACCTTGGTCAAAGCTGCACAGTTTATTTTTTTCTACAGACACCCCTTACCTGCATAGGCAGTTTTTTGGTAAAGGTGAACTAAATTTTCAAGACAGTCCTTGAATAGAGGATTGTGTTGGTTGTTCATTGCCCCAGTCCAGTTCACTGTAGTTTGAGAGACAGAAATTGTAGTGGTAGCTGACTGCAGAGCTGGGCCTGCAAGTGTAAAGAGAGCCTTTAAGAGTCTCTCAAACTTCCAATCCATGGAATCTTAGAATGAAGAAACATGTGGTACAGTGTGAGGTTTGCTTCAGAATGAGATGGTAGGATCAACTACCAGGACAGACCACTTATTGGAGAACTCTTTTTACTGCATAGAGCTCGGCAAAGATTTTTGAAGGCGTGAAAATCTTTCTTCAATTGACCCAATGTCATAAATTGTCCATTCTATTTCTTCATAACAGGGAATCTTTTTGAATTTAGCAGGTGATTTTATACTCAAAGGGGCATTGCAAGACGGAGGAGAAACTTAGGATAAAACTTAGTAAACTAGTTAAAGTCAATTATGATTTCGCTGTAAGGGCTCACAGAGTGGGGTAGAGTTTCAGGGGAGGAGCCCAGGAGCATGTCCTCAAAAGCTTTGCCTGTGTCCAATCACTTGACAGTATGAGCCTATAACCCAGGGTCTATCAGACACCAACTATACTTAAATCTGCTCCCACCCCCATTCTAACTACCTGTAAAGGAAAGATATCTATGCTTACTTATTCTGAGGGCGCTCTGGTCTGGTCACATGATTAGTTATCAGCGCTGGCTTCAGTGTAGAGGAAGGACAGCTGACAACAAACGCCCCATAAGCCTATAGGTGATGTCCTCTCACAGGCTCTGCAGCTGTTGTTGTGATCTCTCCTCTTCATTGAAGTCGGCCTCCTTTACAGGGTAGTTAGAATAGGCTTAGAATGGGGGTGGGAGCAGATTTAGGTATACTTAGTGGCATACCAAGGGGAGGTATGAGGGGGTGGCCGTTCCGCCCTGGGTACCACACATTGGGGGGGATGTCAGCCCGGGGTTGTGGAGTGATCCGGAGAGGAGATTGCAGCAGGGCCGTTTTAATGATCGGACGCCTGCACTTTCCCAGCTTTGTACACATCATATGTGGCTAGCGAAGTCCATCGGGTCTGCAGGGGGCCCAGCGGTGTGGGGGAGGGCAACTGCCTGTATCCCCTGTCATCCAATCAGGTCAGGCTGTCCCTCAGGGATCTTCACTATGTCCCGAGGCAACCAGAGTTGGTGGGCGGAGCCGGGGGTGTGGCTGCTTCCTCCACTCCTCCCAAAGACTCATTCAATGGCCAATCCTGCAGCTGAAGGAGGAGAAAGAGGCGAGAACACAGGAGCTCGGTTGTCTGCATCTCCAGCCATGCTGTGACTGAGCATACTTGTCACTACATACATCCCTAACCTACCACTATAATACCTTATACTACCCTAACCTGCCACTATAATACCCTATACTACCCTAACCTGCCACCATACTACCCTATACAGCCCAACCCTGCCACCATAATACCATACACAGCCCTAGTCTGCCACCATAATACCATACACAGCCCTAGTCTGCCACCATAATACCCTATACTGCCCTTACCTGCCACCATAACATCCTATTCTGCCCTAACCTGCCACTATAATACCCTAATACTACCAAAAAAACCTGCCACTATACTTACCCTAAGCTTCTTAATGGCACCCCAATCGCAGTGCAAATTTGCCATGCTATAGTGCTATAAATCGCACTGCAGCGGGGGCCAATCGCAACGTGCGACACTGACACCCAAAAGAAGCTCCTGCTCCTTTTTGAGGGACAAGCTTCGCGCACTGCGATTTTGACAGGGGGTGTGTCAGATATAGGATCTGCCCCAGGTTCCAAATGCTCTAGGTACGCCCCTGGGTATACTTATTTGACTGGAATTCTACTTTAATAAATAATAGAACAATAAAGTGTACGAATAGGGAATGTCTGATGTATCTTACTTTGTGAAGAGATGTTCTTTCCACCAACTGGAAAGGTGCTGGGTCAATCTTGCAGTTGTTGAAATTGATTGTTTCATCTAGCTGTAGTTCTTCCCACTGTAGAATCTGAGACACACAAGAGAAGCTTTGAAATGGTCTTCTGGCAACCTGTACTACACACGTTTTCACTTATTGTCCCTTTCATTTTTAGCAGAGTCTGACTTTAGGGCATGGATTTGTCATTTACAAGGCAAAACACAGGACATTAACACTAATTTTTTCCCCTAATTTGTCTAGGATAAATGGGATTAGTTTGCAAAAACTGACTGATGTAAAAGTGAACATTACTTCTAGCAACCAGATACTTCTTATCCTTTTTTCATCTGCACTGGAAATGGGATAGGCAGACTGTTTAATGTAGTCAACACAGACACTATGAAGCTAGAAGTACAAAGACTGGAGAGTATGTTAATTTTGTGCAGGTACAGTCAAATACATTTAAATGGTGTAACATTCAGCAATACAGTAGTGGCGTGTATACACATACGGGGGCCCCTTGACATTGTCAGTGATTTGAGGCTTGTTCGGAATTAGTCAATATTACAAAGTGCATTAACTTACAGCTAAAAATCAGTAATCATCGTTTACTGATCTTATTTGAGAAAACTGAATATTAGATACTGTGGGCAACTACACTTGGCATAACAGCTTTGCTCTTTGTAGTGCCCTACAAGCTATGCCCCCATAGCAAGCAGCTTGCTATGGGGGCATCCGAGCCAAGCCACAGCTCTGTGTGTCCATTCAGACACGGAGCTGCGGCCCGGCTCCTCCCCCTCTCTCCTGATAGGCTGACTGATTTTGATTGTCTCAGCCAATGAGGAGGGGGTCCCGGGCAGCCGAGACACTCGTGCAACATCGCTGGATAGAGATGGGCTCAAGCATTAGGGGGGCTGCTGCACACAGAAGGATTTTTATCTTAATGCATAGAATGCATTAAGATAAAAAAACCTTCTTCCTTTACAATCACTTTAATTTCCAATAATTGGGAATGTGTATAGCCTCTGGCCAGAAATCGCACATGCAGGGCGGTCTCCTGGGTGTGAAAATCCTCATCCTCTGTGCAGTTCCGACGCAGCCACAAATATTGGGCATACAGGATACTGTGAACCAGAGGGCGGGGGTGTGCACTGGAGGCATAGTGCATGTTCTTTTGCATTATAGTATGACAAACAGTACAGTCTCGTGTCCCCAGAAGTTACTGTAAAATTCTGGCATTTATGTGACATGACACAGTCAACGCATCCACTGCATAATCAGCTTCTGACATCAAACCTCATCTACTAGGCCAATTAGTGCAAGATTAACTCTAGAATACAATTCAATTTTACTCATTTTGTTGTATGAAAAAAAATGTACAATGCAAATTAAATCAGGTTTTTTTTTTTCTTCTGACTGATTGCATCTACCAGGTTAATAGAAGCCATTAACTGGAAAACTCACCTGTGATGGTGACATAGTGTCTATCTCATCCATATCTTCACCCTAAAGGACAATGTAGGTCACTATTACAGTGTATGGCAATGTGATGGGGCTCATTTAATAAGACAGTAAATAGAGCCATAGCGTGCAGAGGTAAACAAATCAGATTTCAGCATTTGTCTGTTTATTGAAATAAATAAATAATTAGTGGTTTGCTATGAATTGCTGTACTGTTTGCTGTTCCTTGCCTTAACAAAAAATGTATGGTACTTTAGTATATGTATATTTGCACCTCAAGGAGTGTAGAGAATAGGGCGTTCTGGATAACAAGGAGACTATAACAATACATGTCTAGCTCTTGAAATGTGATTAATGCACCACAGCAGCACTTCAAAAGAGGGAAGCACACTCTATAGGAAAAACAAAGCAGAGAAGAAGGCGCTTCTAGGTACAGTAATAAAACAATTGAATGACAAGGAAGGGTTAAAAACACTTACAAGATGGAAGTGAAAAACAGGCATATCAATGAATCCATAACGTCCAACGGGACGCCTCCTGGGAGTAAAGACAGCTGGTTTTTGAAGAAGGAGCCGCTGGGCATGCTCTGAAACATGTCTCGCCCACTCTGACGTCACTTTCGGCTAACTGGATTCCAGGTTTGTCCTGACAGCACGGCCCTCCATCTTGGATCAGAAAGACAGTTTCCCACCGCTGGTCGGCTGGAACTTCCACCTGCAGCTGTCTTTATTCCCAGGAGGCATCCCGCTGGACGTTATGGATTCATTGATATGCCCGTTTTTCACTTCCATCTCTTAAGTGTTTTTAACCCTTCCTTGTCATTCAATTGTTTTATTACTGTACTTAGAAGCGCCTTCTTCTCTTCTTTATATTTGCACCTGTATACAGTTGTCTGCCTTCTTCTGCTGTATATGTATGTTGTGCAAAACTTTTCTAAGTGTGTGATATGTACTAGTCTTTCTGTATCACTACAGAATTTTTTTTCTAAGGCAGAATTGGGCCAAAATCCAAATCCTCCTCTGCTATAAGCACAGGAGTTACTCCTCAGCACCTGGCAAGCAGACAACAGATCCGAGATGGTCATTCATTTTACACAGAAAGCAAAAAGTCATCAGGGGCTGGAGAAAATACTTTTTGGCTAATACATTGGGTTGATTTACGAATACTGAGCCCTGGTTCACACCAGTATAACTTCAAAGCTGACTATCAGTGCAATTTCATGTGTGGCTTGCTGACATCTGTACCACTTTATTTAACAGATGCCAATGCAAGTCGCACAGAAATCGCACAGAAATTGTGCAGGAACCTTTTTCAAAGTTGCAGCAATTTAAAGGGTTCCATTGTCACAAATGGGGTGCGACTTTTCATGCAACTTTGAACTATCAAGTCGCACTGATCCAGGGCTGAAGAGTGCAAAATCTGGTGCAGCTTTGCATGGTAGCCATTCAGCTCCTATTTTCAGCTTGTTCAATTACGTTTTGACAAAAACAAAAAACAAAAAACAAACTGGAAGCTGGTAGGTTTCTATGCACAGCTGCACCAGATTTTACACTATCCAGTTTTAGTAAATCAATCCCATTGCATATCTCTTCTGCTGAAAAACTACTGAACCTTCTTGTGATTTTTTGTTTAAGTAAATTTAGTTTCACTTTAAATAATAACACTTTCCCTTGATTTACTGCAGAAGCATGAATGTTGAAGCTGGACCCCCTGAACATTGACTGGGCCCTAGACTCCTGACTAGGTTGTCCTGTAGATGAATCCCACCTTTGTTACAAGCAGGAATGAATATATGGTGTAGATCTGTAACAAATAAGCCTGAGTGTTCTATTGATATAGTGAAACAGCATTTCTGAACAGCCAAGATGAATTAATCATACCAAAAAAATGTAATAAAAGTATATAAAGATATTTTGAAAATATGGTTTGAGTTTTTCTTTCCCTACATCTATCACAAATATGCGCATGGCCAATGTCTGCCGGCCACTCACGAGATGTAGACAAACAGATCTCCAGTCTGACAAGGAAGTGGAGAGAGATCTGCTGTTCCCAATGATCGGGATCAGCATTTTCTCTCTACCCTCAGTCAGTACACTCCCCCAACCACAGTTAGAAACACCTCCCTAGGGAACACTTAACCCACTGATCGCCCCCTAGTGTTAACCCCTTCCCTGCCAGTGACATTTATACAGTAATCAGTGGTTATTTTTTGCTCTGATTGCTGTATAAATGTCAGTGGTCCCAAAAAAAGTGTCAAAGGTGTCCGATCTGTCCGCTGCAATGTCACAGTCCCGCTAAAAAACACAGATCACCGCCATTACTAGTAAAAAATAGATAAATAATAAAAATGACAAATCTATCCCCTATTCAGGGGTGCCTTGGCAAAATGCCTAAAAATTTGATCACAAATTGTATACAAGCCAGCAGTTGGATGAAGCCTGCCTTTTAGTTACACAAAGCCACAGGTTTTCATTATGCACTATTACAACTTTCTAAACATTGACATCCTAACAACCAATGATGTCATCAGTTGATAATGATGTCTGTTGCCTCCACAGCATCCTTGTTTGACCCTCCTCTGCAGCTCTCCCTCAGCACCAGGGTCACATTAGCTGACTAATGGAGAGAAATTGAGGGAGAAGAGAAACATTGGTATACTAGTCAGTACCAGTGTGCAAAAGTGTATTTGCTTTGGAAGAATAAATCACTTCTAATGCTGGGTGTCCTATATTTGGATGTCGCTGCATTATGTAAAACTATTAGAATACATTTTAGAATGGGGTGCCTCGAGACCGTCCAGAATTGTAAAGGGTGCCTTGAGATTGTCTATAATTTTAAAGGGTGCCTTGAGATTGTCTATAATTTTAAAGGGTGCCTTAACTGAAAAAAGGTTGAGAAACACTGGCCTAGATAGACACAGATTAAACATGAAATATAGCTTTTTGTGAAATTTTACTTTGTTTTTTGACAGTTAAAAAAAAAAGAATCAAACCATGGTTAACTTTATTGAAAACAGTCTTTAATGATTAAGAAAACTGCCAAGCACTCCCCACAAAAAAAATGTTATATTATTTATCATAATTAGGAATAACCATGCATGTGAGCCTTGTTTATTAAAATGTATTGGTATACACGCAAAGATAGGGTGATTATTATTATAAATACAATGCAATGTAGAAGCACAGAGATTAGTTGCTCACTTACCTTTAAACGCAGACGTATCCGTTTGCTCTTTTTTGCATTTGAAGGGGAAGCAGCAGTCTTGGAAGACTTATGTTAGCAAAAACATAGAAGACAAATGGCAGGACTACATGGTAAGTAACAATGCAATGAAATGGCAGAGCAAAGGAATGGTTAGTATGCAAGTAACATCACAGAGACAAAAGCAGGTAAGATTGGCTGAGTGAGATAACATATTTATGAGAATATGTATAAAAGGTGGTGATGCAAGAGTCATTCCATTCTATAAAGGTTGCCTTACCTCTACATCCTCACTAAAATCTTTGGCACAGAATATATTTTTCAAGGCTGTTACTGAATTATCAGATTCGTCTGAAAACACAGAATAACATACATCAATCAACGCTCTTTCCTTGCCACAATACACTTACCTGCATATATCTTAAGTACCTTGAGAATAATCAGTTAAATTACTCTGGTTACGTTTTAGAGCTGGCTTCAGGGGCTTCTTTGGCTCCATTGCTTTGGGAGGAGAAAATGTGGATTCCTCCGTGGCAATCTGAAAACAAATATCAAACATTTATCACTCTAGAATGCTGCAAATATAATCTACATTGGACAAAAACAATTATGTAGCATTAGGGAAAGGGTATGGTGATTAACAACCTCTGTATAGATGGGGGGTTAAGCAGGCATTAAGACGACGAAAAAACACAGAAACTACAAAGAATACAATTGTAGTAATAGTGCAGACTGTACCTGAAAGATTAAGACCTGTGCTGTTAAGTGAAATGTGGGGATCCTGGAGATAGCACTAGAAAATTTTACCACAAGGAACAAAGTAAAGCGGAAAGAAACGAATACGTTTTCCTCGAATGATATGCATATGAGAACAGAAGAATTAATCTTCTATATAGCAGGGCCTGCAAGGACCTTCACAACCATTATTCCCTGGAAGGAATCATGACAGGGTAGCAATATGACTTACCTGCTGTCCTGCTGAACTTCAAAGTAGTACAGAGTCTGAAGCAGATCTATATTTCGGCAAAACAGCCACCTAAGATTGGTGGTCCAATCAGATGAATTGCCTAAAATGTGGACTCTCCAATTTACGTTAGGTTCCCCCATGTTTTTTACAGCGTTTTGCAGTTTGCGGAAATGAACTACAGTCCATTTAACATGGTTTCCTGTGGATGTAGTTCACATCTGTGAGTTTTGCAGCGTTGCGTTTTTTGGAAAGGGTCTGGAACTTTTTTTTTGCTCACTGCAGTTTGCATTGCATGCAATAGATGTCAATGGCGCTACACCAGAAATGCAAGTGTTTTTTTTTAATGCGTTTCTACAGCGATTTTGCAGCAAATCACGGTAAAATGCGTTAAAATTGCGGGGGGGGGGTGCAGAAAGTGCAGCCGCATAGGTGTGAACCTAGATTTAAGGGGAGGGCTGAAGGATGGAGATTACTACCTAAGGAGGGAATATACCTCAAGAAATCCCCAATAATATTATAAACCTCAGACAGGTAATTCGGAAAAAGAATTTGATGTAAATCAGAAAAGATATGACCAATAGTCCAGAGAGAAAACTGCATATTTATGAGGATCATGGAGAGCAGGATCTTCATTTTGCACAAGGTGCAATCATTTAGAAACTGACCTTAGAGAAGGTTTGCCAAGATTCAAGAGAAAAGTGTAACCAGATAGCCAGACATCATAACCTTAGGTTGTTTCAAATAGTCAGTGCAGAGATCAGCACCACTGGAGGATTTCATATAGTCAGTTCAATACTCATAGGAATTGATGTTTGTTGAGCTTTTGGTTATAAAGGTCCTTTGGAGAATTACGCACCACAAGGAATGCAATCATCCTTAAATTCAACAGACTTGTTTGTAAGAAGTGGGAGTAGGGTTCGAATAGAAATCCACAAAATAGGCTCCTATCAACACAAAAAAACCAAGGTCCCAGGGTGTGGGAAGCCTAAATAATCCAAAATTGTACACATGGTGGCTCAGAAACACCAGACATGAAGATGGACAACTGAAAAAAAGATGCCAGATTGTAGGGTCTAGCGTGAAAGCTACAGGGGGGAAGTCTTGAGCATCAAGAAAAGTAGGTATTTTTCTAAAGCAGTCGTTCTAAACTCCTGTCCTCTGGACCCACTAACAGGCCAAGTTTGCAAGATAACTGAAATGCATCACAGGGGATATCATTTGCTGCTCAGTGATTGCAGTATTCTAGTCTGCATCTCCCTAAGAGAATACTTAAAATCTGGCCTGTTGGTGGGTCCTGAGGACAGGAGTTGAGAACCACTGTTCTAAAGGATCCAGTAAGCTGAGTAACCAACAATCCACTGGTAAAAGTGGGGATAGCACCTTCAAATAGAAGGCTTATGGTTCAAGATCTGCAGTTTGAGTGGGAGGCAGACTCTGATGAACTATGTGATATGACTGCAGTGGATGAAGACTGGGATTCTTCTGCCTAGTCTACAGATCTGCACTGAAGTAGGTGCATTTTTGGAGAACCAGCAGGATTATGAACGCCACTGTGAAGTGTGTATGCAAATAAATGCCTTCCCTTAAAAGGAAAGAGAATATGGCATTCTTTAAACATATCCTCTATCACAGGCAAGCAGCCAAAGTGCCCTACGCACCAGAACATACGTCAAATCCTATGCAAGAGACAAACTTTTAAGTCTGTAAAACGGCCATCACAGCTGATGTGAAAGGGCACCAGACTAATTAAAGTCAAATTGAGACTTCAGTAGGTAGTCCAACTGTCAGTCAGTGAAATCCCAAAATGTAAAAACACCATCAACCTGAGAGGTTGCCTCACATTGTCAGAAGGAAGCCAAGATTGCATTGGTTGATCCCAGTGCTCATAGAGAAATATTCCAAATTGAGTGTATTGGGAAGGTTTTTGCAGTAGCAAGAGTTCTAAAAAAATTCTATACTTGGTACAGCAGGCTGCCCCCTAGGTGCGTAATGTACTCAATCAATCATGGAAAGAACAGCCTGAAAATCCAAGTCCTATGGAACTTTCTTAAAGTATAATTAAAGAAATTTTTTTTTTTTTTCAGTTTTGGAAAGAGTGGAGAGGGATTGTGACAATTTTCATTGCTGTCTGTGTCCCCGTTAGGGAGATTAATCCTCTCAAATTTGTCCTGTTTACCTTTATCTTCAAAAGTGACAGTAAAAGAAAATCCCAAATTTTGGGATGACACAAGAACAGTAACAGAGGTGAAATCTTTCAACGAGGGCACTAGTTTCGGTGACCTTGGTGACACCCTAAAATTCCCTCACTTAGGAGGGATTTCTACTCACATCCTGTTTTGGCTATGGGACATGAAGTGAAGGGAAATTCCGCCAATGGGTGACAGATGTAAAAAAAAAAAAAAAAAAAATTGACAGCCATTATTACCTTCCCTTATTCGATCAAAAAAAAAAAAAAAGTTTGCCTTCTTTAAATACAGCCCCTGCAGAGGTAGGTTGTAAAGGCTATGACTCTGAATCAGAGATGGCAATAGGAGTTCCAGACTCACCAATAATGGTAAGAAAAAAAAAAAAAAAAAAAAAATCGCAATCACGTTTATTGAATGGTTTGCGCAAAAGTTGCCGTATTTACAAATCATGAGAATTCATTGCTGCCGTTTTTACAATTTTTTTTTTTCTACTGGTAATGGTGGCAATTTGCGATTTGTATCAGAACTTTGATATTGGGGTGGACATGTCGGACATTTTTGACACTTTTTTGGGACCAATGACATTTATACAGTGATCAGAAAAGCTGAGTTACACTTACCGGTAACTCCTTTTCTGGGAGTCTTCCAGGAAAGCCCATGAGACTTTGGGCTCCTCCTACCAGGACAGGAAACCCGTTAACCCCACTGAATAAAAGGGCGGTCCTCCGGGCTGCCATCAGTAATCACGAGAACTGTAGGACAGATCTGAAAAACATATGCATTAAACATATCTTACACATACATCAGACAATACCGGCTGGGAACCCGGCTGTCCTGGAAGACTCCCAGAAAAGGAGTTACCGGTAAGTCTAACTCAGCTTTTCTCAAGGCGTCTTCCAGGACAGCCCATGAGACGATGAGCCAGAACTTACCAGTCTAGGGTGGGACCACTGCTTGGAGGACCTTACGCCCAAACGCCTGCTCCTGAGCTGATAGGAGATCTAGGCAATTGTGCTTGACAAAGGAAGAGAAGCTTGTCCACGTAGCGGCTCTACAAATCTGTTCTGGGGATGCACCGGCCCTCTCCGCCCAAGATGCTCTGGTAGAGTGCACATTAATAAAAGGTGGAGGTACCTGTCTAGCACTATAAGCTACTGAAATCGCTTGTTTAATCCACCTGGCTGAAGTAGCCTTGGTTGCCTCCTTGCCTTTGTGTGGACCTGAAAAGAGTACAAACAACCCATCTGACTTTCTAAAAGACCTAGAAACCTCTAGATATTCTAGAACTGTTCTCCTGGCATCTAAGAGACTATATTTCCTCTCCTTCTCCCCTTTGGGAGAATTACAGAATGTTGGGAGAATAAAGTCCTGCGACCTGTAGAACATGCTGGAAACCTTAGGCAGGAACGCTGGATCTGTTTTCAGCACTATTCTGTCCTCAAAAAACGTCAGGAAGGGTTCCCTAATGGAAAGGGCCTGAAGTTCACCCACTCTTCGTGCTGTAGTTATAGCTACTAACAGTACTATCTTGAGGGTAAGCATTTTAACTGAAGCCTCCTCCAATGGCTCAAAAGGAGACTCCGTTAGAGCCTGGAGGACTAAGGATAAGTTCCAAGACGGGCAAGAATTAACAAAAGGATCCTCTAACAAAGTGCACTCGAGGTACACACTGAGCGCTGCCGCCTGCACCTTTAGTGTACTTAAAAAATTGGGAACAGGGAAAAAGGATCCTGTTAATAACAGCGCTTGCCCAATGCAAATATTCACCCTATAAAGTGTATACTAAGTAACCTTATGATGCTTTACAAACATTTATGTGAATTTTTTGATTGTCAATAGTATAATGTGTTAACCATATATTTAACCACTTACCAACCGGAAGGTTTTGCAGCTTTAGGACCAGAGCACTTTTTGCGATTCGGCGCTGTGTCGCTTTGACTGACAATTGCGCGGTCGTGCGATGTTGTACCCAAACAAAATTTGCGTCCTTGTTTTCCCACAAATAGAGCTTTCTTTTGGTGGTATTTGATCGCCTCTGCGTCATTTCTGTTCGCCGCTATAAGCAAAAGAAGAGCGACCATTTTGCAAAAAAAACCCAAATTTCTTACTTTTTGCTAAAATTCAAATCCAAAAAAAAATATAAAAAAACATATTTTTTCACCGTTTTTGGCCGAATTATATAATTCCTCATATTTGCGATAAAAAAAATTGCAATCGGCGTTTATTGATTGGTTTGCACAAAAGTGGCCGCGTTTACGGATGGTGAGAATTCATTTCTAGGGTTTTTATTTATTTTATTTTTTTTACTAGTAATGGCGGCGATCTGCGATTTTTAGCGGTAATGCGATATTGGGGGGGACATGTCGGAACATTTTGACACTTTTTTGGGACCAATGACATTTATTCAGCGCTCAGAAATTTAAATGTCCACTGATTACTGTATAAATGTCATTGGCAGTGAAGGGGTTAACCTGCAGGGGGAGATCTAGGGGTTAATAGTGTTCCCTGGGTGTGTTCTTACTGTGGGGGGCTTGGGCTAACATGGGCATGAGAGATCTAACTGATCCCAGTGACAGGGATCAGTAGATCTCTCATGCCCCACTGACAGGGCGGGGAACCGCCGTGTTTACATCGGCGGTTCCCCGTTCTTTCCCTGTAGCCGCTCATCGCGGCTCGCCGGCGGACATCGGGTCCGCCCGAGCCGCGGGCACAGGCGCGCGCGCCCCCAGGTGGACAAATGCGAATCGCCGCTTATTTACGGCGATTCGCGCAGGGCTCCCCGACTGCCGCCGTGAAAAGACGGCGCGCGGTCGGGAAGCTGTTAAACAGTGTACTTTGCGTGCAAATCAAAATCAAAATGATTGTGCATATATCATTGATAAAAATTATATAAAGAATATTATTATATAAAAAATATAAAATTATATGAAAATGTTGATGTAACAAATAACAGTCTCTTGATAT
>BLSH010199850.1:183086-209119 GCA_018402905.1 Glandirana rugosa | reverse complement strand
GCCATTACTAGTAAAAAAAAAAAAAATAATAAAAACGCCATAAATCAATTCCCAGTTTGTAGACGCGATAACTTTTGCGCAAACCAATCAATATACGCCGATTGCGATTTTTTTTTTTCCCAAAAATATGTAGAAGAATAAATATCGGCCAAAACTGATGAATAATTTTTTTAATGGATTTGTACTTTAGCAAAAAGTAAAAAATATTGTTCTTTTTTGCAAAATTGTCGCTCATTTTTTGTTTATAGCGGCGATCAGAAATGACGCAGAGGGGATCAAATAGCACCAAAAGAAAGCTCTATTTGTGGGAAAAAAAGGACGCAAATTTTATTTGGGTACAACGTCGCACGACCGCGCAATTGTCATTCAAAATGCGACAGCGCTGAAAGCCAAAAATTGGTCTGGGCAGGAGGGGGGTTTAAGTGCCCAGTAAGGAAGTGGTTAAAGGCACTGTAGGTGTGATAGTCAGATATCCGCAAGTGAAGGCATATGATAAAGTCAGACAAGTGATCACCAATAAATGACTAACTTTTTCCCACTGAGTTGCTCCCTCGTCAGGACCAGCAAGTTGCTGCTTCCTTGCTAGTCAGCAGGTAAAATTCTGCAGTTCAAAACCACTTTACTTTACTGTTGCGGAAAATACAGTTGAATTGCCCATCTCAAATCAGCCTTTGGCTCTTGGCTACCTGTTCTATGTAAAGGAGAAAACAGACACTCCTTCTTCCCCTACAGCTGAAAAGTACCACCTTTTGGTTATAAAGCCGAAGCTAACCTGAAGGAGCATTTTCTTCAGGATAGCAAAGTAATTCAGCTATTTTCTTGGTCATTATTGAACCCATGCCAGTGAGACCGGTAATATTGCTTTGAGGAAGGTGTAAGGTGGGATAAGGAAGAGATGTAGAACAGAAGAAAGTAATGCCCCAAAAGACATGCTGCAGGCAGAAATAGCTCTGATAATAACTTACTTCTTAACTTCATAACTTAACTAGTGACAGCGCTAAAGTTAGTTATTTATAATCATCTTTCCTCTCTTGTAAGGTGCATAAGTGGTACTTCAGCCTACCTGAATGTGAGACCTGAGGGCTGTTGGAGGTCTGCACCTGGCTCTGCAACCAGCCATACAGCGAGAGGCAGTAATAAGGTCATGCTGACATTTAAAGTCTATAGAGCAGGGCCCAACCCAAACTTCACAAAGCACTCGTATCCGCGAACAGTTCTGTTCTATGCTGTTTAATATTAACATTTCACAAAACAAACATTTCATTTAAGAAAATACTTCTATTACATATTATCATATTATCATCTTTGTAGCTTTAGAATTAGGAAAACATCTACAAGTCTAAAAATACTAAAATAAAGGTTAACGTGCCATCTTAAGGCTGGGTTGAGGTTCACAGTGCAGCATTGAGCGGCTCACAGCAGGGGTTCCCATTCAACGTTTCAGGTCCGATTTCAGTCCAATTTTTTTGGCTCAATTCGGACCTGAAACGGACCAGAAGGCGCTCCGGAGATGTGTGAACCGGCTCCATAGAGAGCCAGTCACACTCTCCTGACTTGCAAATTGGATGCAGAGGAACCCTCATCCAATTCGCAATAGTGTAAACCCAGCCTAAAGGGTCCTTGCTGCATTTATACCTTTCAGTCAGCCATTTTCAGAGACAAAGAAACAAAGCACAAAAGTGCTGAACCAATAAAAAGTGCCATGAACAATAAAACATTTAAAAATTGGGTGGCCAACTTATGGGTTGTATTTGCAGCTTTCAATGATTCAATCGTCATCTTCATAACATTTTCTTTGCCCCTCCTGACGATTCGGGCCTGCAGAGGAAAAGTGGGAGATTAGCTTGTCGGGACCTAACAGGCAATCCATACAACAAATGGCCCTATAACAAAACAATGAAGGAACTTCTTAAAAAGGCAAGTTCAACTTTTCTCCCAAAAACTGAAAAGTGAATTCACTCCAATTACCCTGGTCACCCTTTCGGAGACCACTGCACATAGAGGCCATGATTCCCTGTACTGCTGGTGTAGCGATCCATTTACTGTACACTACAATACACAGTCCCGGAGGGAGTATCCATCATCATGCTTGCAATGGCAAGCACTCACTGGTTAGCCATGTGACTGTGAGAAGCGTATCCCAGGCTGCTAGACAAAAGTGCTAACCACTTAGCTTTACAGGTTAATTTGCAAGAGGGTGGAAGCTCAGACAATTTGAGCAGATTTAATTTTACTGCAAGGTCCAATTTAAACTGGTTCTAAAGGCTCGATGTTGTAAAAAACGTCCTGTTTGCAGCAGCCCCCTAATACTTGAGCCCCAGTGCAATCCAGCAATGTGCACAAGAGTCTCAGATTTCCAAAGACTCTCCCTCCTCATTGGCAGAGACAGCAGGGGGAGCCAGTGAGCCAATGAGAAAAGAGAGGGGGAGGGAGCGGGACGGGCTGAGGCCAAGACATGGCTCCATGTCTGAATGGACATGCAGAGCAGTGGCTCAGGAGTAAGCCTGCTTGGATGCCCCCATGGCAAGCTGTTTGCTCTAGGGGGCACTTGGCAGGAGAGTGGAGCCAGGAGTGCTGGCGGGGGACCTGAGAAGAGGAGGAGATCCATTGTACAGAGCAAGTACGTATAACATGTCTGTTATCTAAAAAAGAAAAGTTGACTTTAATATCACTTTAAGGAGTTGCGCAGCAATGTTGTCATGCCCCCGATCACAAGAAGGGGCACATGGTGGAATTCACTGGCAGGATCAACAAATATATGTGTGAGACAAATACAGATGCTGCAGCCCATTTTTATTCATTTGTTAACAGGAGACCATACTTCTACATTTAGGTGTATAAGTTCAATCATGGAACACAGCTTTAAAGGGTTAGTTCAGCTTTACCAAAAACTGCCTATACAGGTAAGGGGCGGCATTAAAGAAATAACAAACTGTGCAGCTTTGATCAAAGTTGGATAATGTTCTTGCTATAGGTGTAGGCCATTTATACTGTACCTCCCGAAGCCTGACTGAAAAACTCCCAGAAATGTCATCATCCTGTCCTGTCTTGTTGCTAGGTCATTGTTAAGACACACTCAGATGATTTAATCCCCCCCCCCCCCCCCAGCATGCACTCTCTCTCCCCTCGCCGTAGTAGCTCTGAATTTAGCTATGGAGGTGACAGTGGACACACATATGTGGGCGTTTAAGAGCTCGCTCCTGTGATGATGGAGGTAAGCAGTAACAGCTGGGTGTGTCTTAGCAAAGTCCTAGCAACAAGGCAGAATGGGATGATGTCATCTCTGCGAGTTTTTCAGTCAGGCTTCAGGAGGTATGTAGATGGTCTACAACTACAGCACGGACATTATCCAACTTTAATCAAAGCTGCACAGTTTGCTTTTTCAAATAATTTTATTGAAAGTACAAAAAGTGGAACAAGTTACAGATGACACAGCATTGAAGACAAGACATGATAAGGGGAAATAGCCTGCTAGCATACTTGCAACCCTGATTCAAGAACCCCTGGTAGAGCAGACAGGTGATTCAGGAGTGAGGATGGCACGAGGGTTGAGCTGGTCACCGGTGACAACTGAAGTAGTATCTCCGATCTCATGCTGGTTAGTAGAGTGGTGGTACAGGCTGGGTCGGCAACAGGCGGGCGGTGCAGTACAGGAGGAGCAGGCAGGAGAATAGTCAGGCACAAGCAGGGTTCATCAACGGGCTGGCAGAAGAAGTACAAAGGAGTAGGCAGAAGGGTGGTTGTGGAAAGTCGGGGTCGGTGCACGTGGAGATCAAACAGGGTCAAGGCAAGCTGGGTCACAGGAACAGATACAGGTACAAGTAAACAGGAAGCTCAGGAACACCAAACGCTGTAGAACGGACAGCACTGGGTGCAGGGTGCTGTCCGCTTAAATGGGTCGTTTGGGCACCAATGCCGTGGTTCCAGATCCCTTTCCTGGGGGGAAGACAGGCCCGCCAGGTCCAGTTATGAAAGATGTCGAAGAGAAGTGTGAGGTGGAGTCCAACGTGAACGTACCTAGTGTGTGCACCCTATGTACGCCCGCGCACAGGCTTCCTGACCCGATTTCCCGGGGCAAAGTTTGTTTCTTGACATTGACCCCCCCTCAAGGTGTAGCCCCTGGATGCCCAACCGGGCAAACTTAGCAGGATAGTTATCTTTAAAGGATTGGATCATTTCATCCGCGTGGATGTTGGCTTCAGGCTCCCAAAAGTTTTCTTCTGGGCTGTAGCCCCTCCAATTTACTAGATACTGGATGGAACTACCCCTCTTCCTGCAGTCCAGGATGGACTCCATCTCAAACACCTCTTCGCCATCTATCATAACTGGACCTGGTGGGCCTGTCTTCCGCCCGGGAAAAGGATCTGGAACCATGGGTTTCAATAAGGACATGTGGAAGACTGGGTGAACGTGTAGAGAGAGTGGAAGTTCCAGCTCGTAGGCCACCCTATTAATCTTCTTCCTCACCTGAAAAGGTCCAATAAACCTGGGTCCCAATTTTTTTGATGGGAATCTTCTTCCTCACCTGAAAAGGTCCAATGAACCTGGGTCCCAATTTTTTTGATGGGCAGGCCAACTTCAAGTTGTTCGTGGCGAGTCAGACTTGTTCCCCAGGTTGTAAATCCAACTCTCCCCGTCTCCCTTTGTCAAAAATTTCCTTGTTGTGTTCCTGAGTCTGGGCCAAGGTCTCCTGTGGGCATTTGTTGTTCTCTTCCAAAAATGTAATTGTTTCCTGCACCGCGGGCACTGTGCTTTCAAAGTTGTAGATAGGCATAAACGTTGGCCAGGAATGGAGACTGCTTGGTGGCTGAATGGATGGCATTGTTGAAAGCAAATTCAGCCAATAGAGGCAGAGAAACCCAGTCATCTTGAGAGAATGAGGAGAAGCAGAGGAAGTATTGTTCAAGCATTTGGTTGGTCCTCTCAGTCTGACCATTTGTCTGTGGATGGTAAGCCGATGAAAACGCAAGTTCAATGTCAAGAGCGGCACACAGAGCTTTCCAGAACCTAGACGTGAATTGAACTCCACATTCGGACACAATGCTTGTGGGAATTCCATGGAGTCTGATTATCTCCTGAATGAATATTTCTGCTGCTTAAGCAGCAGACGGTGTACCCTTCATGGGCAGGAAATGAGCCATCTTGGTGAATCGGTCCACTACTACAAAAATAGTGGAGTAGCCCTGGGATGGTGGTAGCTCGACAATGAAGTCCATGGAGATCATAGACCATGCTCGCTCAGGTACAGGAAGTGGTTTCAGTAGACCCCACGCTTTAGCTTTGCTACTCTTGCTCTGAGCGCAAGTGAGGCATGAGCCCACATATTTTTTACAGTGCTCATCTGCTCGAGGCCACCAAAAGGAGTACAGAAGAAGTTCAGAGGTTTTACAGGCTCTGAAGTGTCCTGCCAGCTTGTGGTCATGACAGGAGGACAGGATGGATAGACGCTGATCTTTGGGTACGAAGAGCTTGTTGCTGTGCCAAAGTAGTCCATCTCTAATGAGCAGGTTAGGATCATTTGGTCGGGGAGTCTTGGCCAAGGATTGCCTAATCTGAGATAGCGGGTCCCCTTGTGTTAGCAGAAAGTTCCTGGGGTGAAGAATAGTATCAGGAGCCGTAGAATCACCAGGTTTGCAGAACATCCGAGGCAAGGCGTCTGGCTTAATATTCTTCGACCCAGGCCTGTATGTGACGTGGAAGAGGAAGCGAGAGAAGAAGAGCACCCATTGGGCTTGGCGTGGTCTCAGTCTCTTTGCTGCTCTGAGGTACTCAAGGTTTTTGTGATCAGTGTTAATCAAGATGGAATGCCTGGCTCCTTCCAGCACATAGTGCCAATCTTCCAGGGCGGCTTTGATGGCCAACAGCTCACGGTCTCCCACATCATAGTTCCTCTCTGGTGCGGACAGTTTGCGGGAGAAGAATGCCACTGGATGTAGGGAGGCCTTAGCCCCTTGTCTTTGGGATAGTACTGCCCCTACCCCAACCTCCGACACGTCCACCTCCAGGACAAAGGACAAGGCAGGATCGGGGTGCCTTAGGACAGGTGCCAACGTAAACAGACCTTTTAAGGTCTCAAAAGCTTCTTGGGCTTCCTTAGTCCATTGGAAACACGCGTTTAGCTTGGTGAGCTGCGTGATCGGTGCAATAATGGCCGAGAATCCTTTTATAAATTTCCTGTAGAAATTGGCAAAGCCAACGAAGCACTGGACACCCTTCTTGTCAGCAGGAGTGGGCCATTCGAGGATGGCAGAGACCTTCTGAGGGTCCATAGAGATGCCTGTGACGGAAATGATGAGCCCCAGAAAAGGGATACTTGAGCATTCAAACTCGCACTTTTCCGCCTTGACGTAGAGGCCATGCTGCCGAAGGCGACTCAGGACACAAGAGACATGCTTGCGGTGTTCTTCCAGAGTGGAAGAAAATATCAAGATATCATCGAGATAGATGATCATGAATAAGTCCAGATAGTCTTTAAACACATCGTTCACAAGGTGTTGGAACATAGCCGGGGCGTTACATAGTCCAAAGGGCATTACCAAATACTCGAAATGTCCGAACCGTGTCCGGAAGCGGACAAGGTTATAGGCCCCACGGAGGTCAAGTTTTGTGAACACTGTCGCTATCCCGAGTCTTTAGAAGAGCTCTGGGACTAAAGGCAGAGGCTAGCGGTTTTTAACCGTTATTTTATTTAGTTCCCTGCAATCAGTGCAGGGTCTCAGGGTGTGATCCTTTTTCTCCACAAAAAAGATTCCAGCTCCTGCAGGAGACGTGGAAAGTCAGATGAAGCCCTTCTCCAGATTCTCATCCAAGTAGGTCTTGAGTGCTGCTAGTTCCAACTCGGTCAGGGGGAAGATCCTCCCAAAAGGGACCTCGGCCCCTGGAAGGAGCTCAATAGGACAATCATATGGCCTATGGGGTGGTAGCTGCTCAGCCCCCTTTTTACTAAACACGTCTAGGAAGGCATGATAAACTGAGGGAACCGACAGATGCGTATCCGGGTCCGAGTCAGTGTTCAGGCTGAACAACGTGGGATTTGGTTCCTCAGTTCCAGGGAGGCAGTGCTGGAGATAATAGGGAGACAGGAACTTGATTTTGCTGGTAGCCCAATTGATGCAGGGGCTATGGGCCTGCAGCCAAGGTAGGCCGAGGATGATGGGGAATAATGGAGATGCAATGACATCCAGGAGTAGGAGCTCCTGATGGCCCTCAGGAGTAGTGCCACCCAGAGGGAGTGTTTCATGTGTGACAACGCCCGATTTGATGGTGGTTCAGGTAGGCGTATGACCATCCCGTGGGATTTAGGTCGCAAGGGGATCCAGTGCTGGGCCGCGAAGGATTGGTCAATGAACCCACTGCAAGCACCAGAATCAATAATGTCGATAACCAGTACATTCCTTTCGGGAATCTGGAGAGAGAGAGGGAGAGTGAGATGAGCGGATTTATTCACAGGGACTGGCAAGTCACCACAGGGGGATGATGTATCCCTTCTGAGCTTAGCTGGGCAAGCTCTATCTACATGGCCTGGTTCTTCACAATAAAGACACAGTTGGACGCTCAAGCGACGTTGTCTTTCTTTGGGGGTAAGAGACGGACGGAGAAGGCCAAGTGGTCTGGGCTCCGGTAAATCAGGTGTTGCTGGTGAAGCCGATGGAGCAGGACTGGGGTATCTGGATACCCGGGGTAGCATCCAGGTAGGCCACAAAGGCCTTGCAGTTCTCTCGGCTATGCGCTCTCTAAGGCGTCTGTCAATCTGGATGGAGAGATTGAATAAGGCATACAGGGTGTGGGGCACCCCTACACGAGCCAGCTCATCCTTTAGTGGGTCCGAGAGGCCCAACCGGAACTGGTGGTGGAGAGCTGTGTCCTTCCAGGCTGTGTCCGTACTCCAGAGCCTGAACTCTCGGCAGCCTTGCTGAAGTGCATGGAGTGCTGCTTCCGCGGTGGCAGCTTAGTGAGGGTCCTCGTAGAGCAGAGCCATGGTATGGAAGAACAGGGTCAGGCTGGATATTGCAGGGGCCTTCTGTTCCGGTAGGCAGTGCGCCCACGACTGGGGTTCTCCGAGTAGCAGGGAGATCACCAGACCCACCTTAGTGGTTTCCGAGGAGAAGGTGCGTGGCTGGAGAGCAAAGTATAGTTCACAGGAGTTCCCAAAGGACCGAAACTTGGTGCGGTTACCTGAAAACCGCTCTGGCAGAGGGACCTTGGGCTCCAGCGGCAGAACCACCAGGGTGTGAGCGGCAGACTGACTGTCCCCGGGGGGTATGACTGGAGCGAGCTCTTGCATCCGTTCTTCCAGTCGGGTGTAGCCTTCCTGCAGGGTCTTGACGGCCTGGGTCAGGCTGGCCAGGTGTAATTAAAGATCGTCCATGGGAGAGGACCCCTGTGCAGACTCAGACATGGCTGTCCGTTACTGTCACGTGCCTGGTGGTGGAGTTTGACTTATGCAGGGGTAACCTCTCTTGAGACCCTGATTCAAGAACCCTTGGTAGAGCAGACAGGTGGTTCAGGAGTGAGGATGGCACGAGGGTTGTGCTGGTCACCGGTGACAACTGAAGTGGTATCTCCGATCTCGTGCTGTTAGTAGAGTGGTGGTACATGCTAGGGTGGGCGGTGCAGTACAGGAGGAGCAGGCAGAATAGTCAGGTAAAAGCACGGTTCACGGGCTGGCAGCAGAAGTACAAAGGAGCAGGCAGAAGGGTGGTCGTGGAAAGCCAGGGTCAGTGCAGGCGGAGATAAAACAGGGTCAAGGCAAGCCGGGTCACAGGAGCAGATACAAGTACAAGTAAACAGGAAGCTCAGGAACACCAAACGCTGTAGAACGGACAGTGCTGGGTGCTGTCCCCTTAAATGGACCGTTTGGGTGCCAATGCCGGTGCACAGGCACGCACACACTATGTACGCCTGCGCACAGGCTCCCCGACCCGATTTCCCGTGGCAAAGGTTCTTTCCTGACAGTTACAGTCTGTTAATAACAATAACAAAAGATGATGGGCATATTCCATAGTAGTCTTGCATAGGAACAGTATGGAAACGCTTAGTTACAAGGAGGTGCAGGTTATAGCGGGATTCCCAGGTACAGTAGGTCGTACCAAATAATGGTCCTGTGAGCTCCCATGTACAATTCCTTAGAGTAAGATATACAAATAAAAACCCCTTTCGGTGGCTGGAGATTAGGCGTGGAATGGCAGTTGGGCCTGGCAATTCAAATTGGGATAGTTGATCTGGATGGTAATTCCCGTGGGTGAGGGAAAGGGCTGTGGTGTCATCCGTATGAAAAAGGGAAGAGGGAAAAGGGAAAAAATGAGCCGATATAGTGAGGGGAAAGAAGAGAAGTGTCAGCGAAAGGGAGAGCAGGGGGGAAAGGATGGGGTCGCCGGGGGGGGGGGAGGGAGAACTTAGAGACCCTGGTGCCAATGGACACTCAAGGCCTAAAAGGAGATGAGCTAAGGGAGAAGGGGGATGTTATCAAAATCTGGTGGAAGGAAATGGTCTACCCAGGGTCTCCAGAGACGCTCATATTTGGACAATTCTGTTTAAGACATCCGCTTCCACCTTGGCGTGAATCATTGCTCTGGCGATTCTGTGCTTGACTTCAATGATATGTAGGTTGGCAGTTTTCCAAGCCTTTGCAATTTTTTTTGTTTTGCGGCAGTAACATCCTGCAAGAGCAATTTGAACTCGAGTCGGGATATTTCTGGGGGTTTAATGTTGAGCAAGGCGGTCGATAGATTTGGATAGAGCCCCGAAAACATGCAGGAGGGCAAGTATTTCAAAATCCGAGCAGGGACCAAGTACCAGTGCATTAAGACCTTATAATTGGTTTCAGTTGCCACTACATTCTGAGAAGCAGATTTCTGACCAACCTTTTGCTTCCAGGTAGAGGCCTAAGTCAGATTCCCACTTGGTGACATAACTAAGGGAAGTGTGGGTGGGAGGGTCTAGTACTCAGCATAAAGAAGGGAGATTGCTCCATGTGCATGTGGGTCCTTTTTACATGTGTGTTCAAAGGGAGTCATGGCTGGTTGGGAAGTATGGGGTAAAAAAATGTTAGAGTTGGAGGAAGCAAAATATTTCGGAGCTAAGGAGGCCAAAGATCTTGCATAAAGTAGGAAATGTCTTAAAAGCATCGGGAGTGGTGAATGAGTGGGCGTGGATGAGGCCAGCGACAGACCAATTGTGAAAGGAGGAAGGTGAGGACCACGCTGGATAGAAAGCTGGGTTGCGTAAGTATGACAGAAGGGGGTTGTGGAGGGATTGGAGTTTGAATTTGAATTTGAGAGTGTCCCAAATCTGCAGGGAGTGGCACATAACTGGATTTTTAACTGTTTTATGGTCTTTCGTTCGTAGCCAGAGTAAATTGGTCACCGATAGAGGATCACAATCTACTGATTCTAAGGCCACCCATAGAGGAATCTCTTGTGTGGCGTGATAATTCATGAGTTGGGCCAGTTGGGCTGCTTGGTAGTATTTAGCGAAGTGAGGCAGGCCTAGCCCACCCTGAGGTTTAGGGAGTTATAATATTGTCTTGGTAACACAGGGTCTGGTTTTAGACTATATGTAAGCTAGAACTCTGCGCTGCAAGATCCAAAGGAAGTACACGGGGATAGGGAGTGGCAGAACTCTGAAGAGGTAAAGGATTTTGGGGAGTATCGCCATTTTAATTACCGTGATGCATCCCAGCCATGCTAAGGGAAGGGTGGACCAGGACAACATGAGCCTGGTTAAATCGGCAAGCATGAGGGTATAGTTTGCCGAGAAGAGCTCTGAGGAGTCGGCTGTCAGTTTGATGCCGAGGTAGGTGATATGGCGGGGGAACCATCTGTATGGGAGGACCTGTTGAAGTCGCTACACTAAAGAGTTAGGCAGGGAAACATTAAGTGCTTTTGATTTCTGGGGATTCACTACGAGTCCTGAAACGGATGCGATTTGGTCTAGTGTTGAGGTTAGGGGAGGAGGTTACAGGGTATGTGAGAAACAAGAGGATGTCATCTGCAAACAGGCAGATTTTATGGTGGTGGCCGCCTATCTCAAGGCCTTTGATGTTGGGGTTAGAGTGAATCTTTTGGGCGAGAGGTTCAATGGTGAGCGCGAACAAGAGAGGGGATAGGGGGCAACCTTGCATTGTCCCGCAATGCACAATGAAGGGTTCAGATTTAAAGCCAGCGTATTTAACCGCTTGCCAACGGCTGATCGGCAATTGACGGCGACAATGTGGCTCTGTAACGCGAATCGCCGTCATACGACGGCGGCCGCGATACAGAGCCACTGTGTCCGGGGGGGTCCAGGGAGCGGGTCCGGCGGCTTCGATTGCCGCCGGCCACCCGCGATGCCCCCCCCGGAGCGAATGAGCGGAGGTCCGTGTATGTAAACACGGACCTCCGCTCTGTGTGAGGGGGAAGGGAAGTGATCACAGCCTTCCTGTAAGTGAAGGCTGTGACCACTTCCTTTCCCCAGCTAGGCAAGTCCCCCTACAGTAAGAACACGCCCAGGGAACACAGTTAACCCTTAGAGCGCCCCCTGCAGGTTAACCCCTTCACTGCCAATGGCATTTACACAGTAATCAGTGCATTTTTATAGCACTGATCGCTGTATAAATGCCAATGGTCCCAAAAAAGTGTCAAAACATTCCGACATGTCCGCCCCAATATCTCAGCACCGCTAAAAATCGCAGATCGCCGCCATTTTTAGTAAAAAATAAAAAAAAAATAAAAACCCCAAAAATGAATTCTCATCATCCGTAAATGCGACCACTTTTGCGCAAACCAATCAATAAACGCCGATTGCGATTTTTTTTATCGCAAATATGAGGAAGAATATAAATCGGCCAAAAACGGTGAAAAAAAATGTTTTTTTATATTTTTTTTTGGATTTGTATTTTAGCAAAAAGTAAGAAATTTGGGTTTTTTTGCAAAATTGTCGCTCTTCTTTTGTTTATAGCGGCGATCAGAAATGACGCAGAGGTGATCAAATACCACCAAAAGAAAGCTCTATTTGTGGGAAAAAAAGGACGCCAATTTCGTTTGGGTACAACGCCGCACGACCGCGCAATTGTCAGTTAAAGCGACGCAGCGCCGAATCGCAAAAAGTGCTCCGGTCCTAAAGCTGGAAATCCTTCCGGGGCTGAAGTGGTTAAGGTGGGCTGAAGGGATGGAGTATGAGGAGAGCAAAGCCAATACAGTGAGGTCCAAAAACCCACTTGCGCAGTACATATTGAAGATGGAGCCAGGAAAGGGTATCAAAGGCGAGAGTGAGCTGCATGGGTCAGCAGAACAGCCCTGTGTACATTATCACCAGCGATTGTGATTTTTTTTTACCAAAAATATGAGGAAGAATATAAATCGGCCAAAATCGATGAAAAAAAAATTGTTTTATATTTTTTTTTTAGATTTGTATTGTAGCAAAAATTAAGAAATACTGTGTTTTTTTGCAAAATTGTTGCTCTTTTTTTGTTTATAGCGGTGATCAAAAATGACGCAGAGGTGATCAAATACCACCAAAAGCTCTACTTGTGGGGAAAAAAGGACGCAAATTTCGCTTGGGTACAACATCGCACGACCGCGCAATTGTCAGTTAAAGCAACACAGTGCCAAATCGCAAAAAGTGCTCTGGTCCTAAACTGGGAAATCCTTCCGGGGCTGAAGTGGTTAAGTGTAGTATACTTGTAGGTAGCCAGGTATAAATTAACCAAATTTTATCTGCTAGGATCAGTGAAGAGTGTCGCCTAGGTCAGGCCACAGTTAGTGGGTGGCTGGGAAAGTGAGAGCAAGGGTAAAGGGGAGTGGGGGGGGGGGGGTTGTGCTCCAGCAGGGGATATGGAGGGATAAACTGCCATAAGGTCAGGAGTAAGTACCTGAGGGATGCCCAAGGTGCCCAGTGAGTAATAGCAAGAGAATCACACAACAGACTGCTTAACATAACTTATGCTAGAACTGGTCTTGGTTCCCGAATCTCTTGGGCAGGAACAGGTATAAATGACAGGGAAAAGGCAAGTGGGGAAAGGAGGGGGTCAATTAGGTTATAATCCTGCAACAGTTCCAAAGAGGCTAGATCAAGATCCCGGTATTGAGGAGTAGAGATGAATCCACATGTGGTGATTATATATCCTCCACCAGCCTATTAAGCCTCTCACCTCATAGACAAGTTAAAAACGCCTTTCTCCCATCTCCAGGGAATTAGACTCCTCTAATAGCCAGGTCCTCCGTTTCTCAGAAAGCTCCAATGATATCACCCAGACTCCAAAGCTAAGCAAGATTCATCTTACAAACATGTAAGAAAGGAAGGCAAAATCTAGTGCTCTCCGTAAAAAACAGGTTTATTGGCCCCATAAAAATAAAAACACTTACAGGACACTTCCTCCTAAGGGGAAGGAGTCTGTGTTGCCCATGACACATTGCGGTTATTGACTGATATGCTGTTCCCAGCTCGCACGGCTTGACAGTGCCTTGTCCTGTAAGTGTTTTTATTTTTATGGGGCCAATAAACCTGTTTTTTACGGAGAGCACTAGATTTTGCTTTCCTTTCTTACATGTTTGCGAGATGAATCTTGCTTAGCTTTGGAGTCTGGGTGATATCATTGGAGCTTTCTGAGAAACGGAGGACCTGGCTATTAGAGTAGTCTAATTCCCTGGAGATGGGAGAAATGCGTTTTTAACTTGTCTATGAGGTGAGAGGCTTAATAGGCTGGTGGAGGATATATAATCACCACGTGTGGAATCATCTCTACTCCTCACTATTGGGATCTTGTCCGTCTTGGACTGTATGGATCTATCCACTTTCACTCTTATGCTCATGTGGATTCGTTGAACTATTCATGATTTTGCTTTTCAAACATTCATTCTATTTACTATCTTTGATGGTCAATGCATGGATTTTTACGGACACTTAGTATTTATGTTTATACACATTGATGCACAAATTATTATATTAATATTTGGAGCACTGTTTTATTTGCATTGCAATGAGTGTTTGATTATTTTAATATTTGTGTTTTCTTGTTCATTTATATTATCACTAGCGCTACACTGTGAATATTTGAATTAGTTTTTGGTGAAAGTGAATCACTGATTTGTGTTAGCAGCTTGGTTTAGCAGGTGTTTCTTTTTTGCGCTGATTTTTTCTGTTCACTGAAGCTAGATCAAGGGCTGAAGATGTGGGGGGGTTGGTAATCACTCTGGAGAGTTGTGAGCCAGTGACTTAGTAATATTTAACAACATAAAATGGGTTATAACATGAGGAGACCACCTTTGAGATAATATAGTTACCAACTGCGTTTATGTAGTGAGTTTTTGTTAGGAGAGGTAAAATCTAGTCAGGCCTGGCAGTGAATGCAGGTCTGATTGCTTTGATCTAGGTTTATGAGTGGCTCAGGGAGGGCTGGATGTACTTAGCTACACAAATGAGGGCCCATGGCTTCACAACTGGGAGCATGTGACCGTTGCCTACAACGGGTGGTCCGGAGGTCCTGCTAACAGTAACAGCAGGCCTCACCATGTGCTAGCTGTGGTGGAAAGAGTAAGTGTCATGGGGGTCTGATAAATTGCCTTTCAGGCCTGTAACAGCATGTAGTGTGCAGGAGAGAGGAAGGAGAAGTGTAACGGTCAGCAAGTGTATGTGCTGGAGGATTGAAGGAGAAGAGTAGTGGTCAGCAAGTGTATGTGCTGAAGGGAGAAGGATTGTAGATACGGCGGTGTATATAGAAGGTCCCGTGATTGATCCTTGTGCATCCCACAGTCATCCCAATCCCCATTCAAGTTTAACCCCTAAATAAAATAACAAAAACAAAGTACTGGCCTGTTCAGTGACTCCGGGTGTGTGGAAATTGTGTGATTGAGGCAGCGGACAGGTGGACCCCAACTACCAGCCACCCCCAAGGGGGCACATGGCTACACAACATTTTCAACATCTCGGGTTGAGAGTCAGAAATGAAATAGCATTCTCTCAGGAATACGAACATAAAGGTCTACGTTGTCTCCGGATAAACTGTAATGAGACCAAACAACAAAGGGGTCAGTAACCGACCCATGAAAAATCAGTTCGCCCAGTGGGGCAAAGTGGAATACTGGTAACAGGATTCCTTTCATCCTCAGTCCATAAAATCTAGCTGAGCGTGGGACAGGGAAGAGAATCTGCCATGCTTCGAGGAGGCGGATGTCGAGGTGGTTGCTTTCTGTGGCGAGCAGGAGGCCAATCGACAACGGTGACTTTGCGGAGCCAGGGTTGATGGCGGGGAAGCCAGATGCAAATCTTGGAGATGGTCCTGGAGTAAATCGGTAGTCTTGCAGGAGTGTTTGCGGCCTTGATGCATGAAGCGGAGAGAGAAGGGGAAACCCCAGAAGTAGGTGATACAATGACATTGGAGAACCTGCAGGTGAGGCTTAAAGGTTCTCTGCTTGGAGATGGTAGTTTGAGAAAGCTCAGTGAAAAGCTGATAGTCATGGCCCTGAAATGGGAGGGACTTCTTTTGACGTGCCGCTTGGAAAAGCTGCTCCTTAGTGCTGAAATAATGGAACTTGGCAACTATATCACATGGTGGTATAAAAAATTGGCTGCTCTAGATAAATGAGCAAAAGGACATTAAGAACAGTCTATGTATTCCTCCTTATAATAACTCCAAAATAGCGAACATGTTTGTTGATAGCAGAAAAGGGAACAACACCCCGTGCACTCAAATTAATGTGTATCCACCACCGAACAATTAAAGGCTTACCAGACGCCCCTGGAAGCCAGGCGTTCAAATATCCACAATCTCTGAGATGTATAGTCAGGATTAGATCTCCTTCCTACAGCCTCCACAGTGTATGGAAAAAAGCTCTCCTCTAATAAGCATCCGGAACACTGCCACTCCAAAGTTAACTCACAGGCACAGGTACCGAGCAAAAAGAAGAGAGGCCCACATAGTGAAGTACAGTATTGGAAAATTTAATAGACACCGTTCAGGGTACTCACATAAAACTCAGCATAAAAAGCGTTGTGACCATAGACCGGCCGGTCCTCATGTAAACTAAAACGGATGGTGACGTCAGCGCGTCCTCCCGACGTACGTTTTGTCACAAATGACGTTGTCTGGGGATAGGACCCGCTGCTGTGTCACCATCTATATATACAGCGGCCGCCCACAGAGTCTGAGATGCGAGCTGCCATCTTAGTTAATGGAAAGGATCCCTTAGGAAAAAAAAAAGTTTTTTTAAGCAATCACTTTAATTACTGGACAAGGTCCCTTAAATTAAAAACAAAATACTCAAAAACTACAAATCAAAACGGGAAGGGAGGGGGAATGGCAAGAAAATGATAATAGGCTGAACTGGACTTAGATTAAGTTTCTCAGCTCGCAATATATCACCACATCCGCTCCAAAATCTCAAAAGGCTAGATGGATAGTAGAAATAGCTTATTTAAACCAAATTCAGGCAGCTCAAATTTCAGACCCCGTTTACATAGATACCGCCATTTAGACCCCATAAAAACAAAAGGATATGAATTAAAATTACTAAATTTTATACACATCAAAAATTATATAAATAACCAAATATTTATATAAACTGTTATGAATCTGAATCATAAATAATAAATAATTAATATTACGATGAAAAAAATTAAAAATTTAAAAATTATTGAAAAATTGAAAAAAAATTAAAAAATTAAAAAAATTAATGAAATGAAAAAATGAAAAATTTAAAAATTTAAAAAAATAGAAAAAAATAAATAAAAATAAAAAAAGATAATAAATAAATATAAAAATAAAATATAAAAATAAAATAAAATTAAAATAAAAATAAAATTAAAAATAAATATAAAAATAAATATAAAAATAAAAATAAATAGAAAATAAAAAATATAAATAAGAAATAAGAATTAAATGTGAAAATAATAACAATAATGACACAGCGGCGCGTCCTATCCCCAGACGACGTCATTTGTGATGAAACGTACAGCGGGAGGACGCGCTGACGTCACCATCCGTTTTTGTTTACATGAGGACCGGCCGGTCTATGGTCACAACATTTTTTATGCTGAGTTTTATGTGAGTACCCTGAACGGTGTCTATTAAATTTTCCAATACTGTACTTCACTATGTGGGCCTCTCTTCTTTTTGCTCGGTACCTGTGCCTGTGAGTTAACTTTGGAGTGGCAGTGTTCCGGATGCTTATTAGAGGAGAGCTTTTTTCCATACACTGTGGAGGCTGTAGGAAGGAGATCTAATCCTGACTTATCATCTCAGAGATTGTGGATTTTTGAATGCCTGGCTTCCAGGGGCGTCTGGTAAGCCTTTAATTGTTCGGTGGTGGATACACATTAATTTGAGTGCACGGGGTGTTGTTCCCTTTTCTGCTATCAACACACATGTTCGCTATTTTGGAGTTATTATAAGGAGGAATACATAGACTGTTCTTAATGTCCTTTTGCTCATTTATCTAGCGCAGCCAATTTTTTATACTGTTCCTATATACTTTCTTGTATTTTGGGCTGCTGCTGAACGTTTAAACCTTAGCGCAGTTTTTCTCTTGGTGATATCACATGGTGGGCGGTCTGTCTTCTGCAGAGTGAGGGCTCTGTGGATGCGATCCATCTCAAGGCGATCGATTGGAATGGATGGGGCAAGTTCCTGCAATAAGGCCGTGATGGCAGACTGGAGGTCAGTCACCATTTCAGGGACTCCTCTGATCCTGATATTGGAGCATCTGACCGTTTTTCTAATCCTCCAGTTGTGCCTGGAGGGTGAGATTTTCTTCAGGGAGTGCTTCAAGCTCATCAGCGTGATTGCTAAGTTGGGTCTCTAGTTCATCGACCTGTTGCTCAGGGTCAGAGGTGCGCTGTCCCAGGTCCCTAATTTCTTTAGAAAGGTGCTCGGTAATCTGGTCAGTGGTGTGCTTGAGGGCACGATGCAACATGCGCTTGAATTGCTGCAGAATATCTGACTGGGATAGATTGGGTTGGGAGGACAGAGGGGAGGCCAGGAGTTCAGTATCTGACACAACCCTCGTTGGATGCTGTTGCTGTCTCTGTTTGTAGGAGCATGGTGTGCCTGATCGTGAGGGGGCCCACGGCACCATCTTGGTGGAGGCCTGCGCCATCTTGGCTGAGGCCTGCGCCGGCGCCTCACAGATGTTTTTGCTCTTAAGTTTAGTTTTGGAGCCACCTGTGACCATGGCGCTGCTCACACTACAGCCTTGGAAGTATTCCTGGGAAGGTTGATTGAAGTGTTAATGGAATCTGCAGAGTATATTGTGACGTTATGCGAGGTGCGATAGTGGACGGGTGAAATTTGTCGCCTCGCATGCGTTCACTTGGAGTGGACTGGTGAGAGTCCGACCCAGGTTTTGCCAGCCACCGTGGCAGAGCTGGTTCCGGCCCGGAGTTTCTGGTCCAGCCAAATCCCTCTCCAGCTGCTTGAAATAACCAGGAAGAGATCTTGGTGGAGCTCACCCTGGGACTCAGTATGCTTACACTGAGAGAGCTAAGACCTTGAGTTGTTGGTTGCTCTAAGGACTGCAAAAGGAAAAAGGTTTGTGTTTGTTTGTTTGAAGGTGTCAGGGACAAGCCCGACAACGTATAGAGAGGTATCCTATCAGTATTAGTTTAGGGTTGGACGGCAAGGTTTGTTTTTGCTATTTTTGTTTGTTTTATGACCTGCAACCTTTACCAATATAAAATTGTCAACCAGTCAGATTTTAAGAAAGTTTGCCTACAAGCTGCCTTCTTCCCAGGAAAGGTGATCCACACAAGCTAATCTCCCACACGTGGTGACTGCGGACCAGCAGGAGACCAAACTCCAGGTCTTACAAGCCGCTGTAGCACAGCAGGAGGAGATTCGCCAACTGCACCAGGCGAATCGCCAGGCCGCTGCAGCACCGCAGGAGGTGAATTGCCAGGCCCTGGTGGCTCGGCAAGAGATGAATCTCCAGTTTACAGAGGCTCCGGTGGAGCTAAAAATAGGGGTCCGCACCTCCTGTGCCACTGGAACCAAAGTTGGTACGTGCTTCTTACCAATACCACCTGCATAAGATGACACCTGCGGATGATGTGGAGGCATACCTCACCACTTTTGAAAAAGTCGCTGTGCGGGAAGGATGGCAAAAAGGACAATGGTCGGGACTGCTAGCACCTTTCTTGACAGGTGATCCCCAAAAGGCATATTTTGATTTGAAGCCAGATAAGGCCCAGGACTATGAGTCTCTAAAAATGGAGATACTCGCATGCCTGGGTGTCACCATGGTAGTCCAGGCTCAACGAGTGCATCGGTGGACCTACCGCATGGACCAGCCACCCCGCTTTCAAATGTTTGACTTGATCCATCTCACGAGGAAGTGGTTACAGCCAGAGACCTTGTCAGGCCCTCAGATCGTGTAGCGCTTGGTCATGAACCGGTGTCTGCGTGTGCTTCCTGCTACTTTGAGGAAGTGGGTCAGCCATGAGGACCCCAAAACGGCAAACCAACTGGTGGACCTCGTGGAGAGATACAGTGCTGCTGAGGACTTGCTGCACCCGTCTGTGCCCCACTCCAATATATCTAGGGATGAAAGATCGCCCGGCCGACCCAGTAAGACTGTTCCAGGGTTCAAGGGCGTGGAGAAGTTTGATAAGACTGCTACGGCTAAAGAGATTATGGGCTCTAGACCTGGAGACTGGCCAAAGAAGCCAGTTAGGTCTTGGGGACACTTGAGGGGACTGGGTATAGAGCACATACAGTGCTACCAATGTCATGCATTAGGCAATATTGCTGTCAATTGTCCCCTGAACGATGAACCCATGCAATGCGATTATAGTTATGTGAATAGACGCCTTTCTCTTTTCGCACAGGTCGCATATACAGCATCATGTTCAGGTCACATGGAGAAGCAGATGTGTGTGATTTCTATTGATGGGAAACCAGTCACTGCACTGCTTGACTCAGGTAGTGTGGTAATGTTGGTCAAAAGCAATTGTATAAATTCTGAAGGTTACACCCTAGCACTGTCTGGGTCATTTGCATCCATGGGGACACTCGGGACTACCAGATGGTGGTGGTTGAAATTGACACCACTTGGGGCAGTGTGACATATTCAGTGGGGGTGGTACCTTCACTGCTTCATGAAGCCCTAGTGGGGAGGGATTTTATTCCATTTTTGGAGGTTATAGGAAGGCACAGAGAGTCTGGAGGAAAGAGCTCCCCCTGCTGAGGAAGCACGGGAGCTCTCACCAGACCCTTTCTGCCAAATGGAAGGGGAGACTGGTGGCAGGACCGAGGAAGAAGGAAACCCTCTTCCTTTTCCTGTAATGGCTGGGGAGCTGGAGGAGCCGGAAGATAGCTCCAACTGGTGGCTAATGACCCAGAAAATGTCTTTGACCCTGACCTTAAGAATGAACAGAATGTAGTACCTGACTTAGAGGTTCAGAGAGAGAAATTCTGTACAGAGCAACTACGGGATGTCACTCTCCTTAGAGCCAGAGAAAACCTGAAAGTGATGGATGGCGAACCAGTGGACCCTAATTGGGGGTGTCTTTTCCCTACATGGCTTTTAAAAATAATTTGTTGTATCAGGTGGTAAAACGTGGGGAGGACAAAGTAGGACAGCTAGTGGTTCCCAAACCCTTTCACAGGATGGTGCTAGATCTGGCCCATGGACATGTAATGGGGGGACATCTGGGTATGAAGAAGACCAGGGAGAGAATAACCCAGAGATTCTTCTAGCTCGGGTTGCATGCAGATGTCAGAGACTATTGTGAATCCTGCCCTGAGTGTCAACTCTCTGTGCCCTCGTCCCATTTTCGTAGTCCACTTGTTCCACTGCCCATAATTGAAGTGCCATTCAAAAGAATTGGCATGGATCTCGTGGGACCCGTATTAAAGTTGGCCCAGGGACACCAGCACATCCTAGTAATACTAGACTATGCGACCCGCTATCCTAAAGCCATACCCTTGCGGAACACCTCTGCTAAGACTATCGCCAAGGGGTTGGTTCAGGTATTTAGTGGGGTGGGGATTCCTAAAAAAGTCTTAACAGATCAGAGCACCCCGTTTATGTCCCGTGTAACCAAGGAATTGTGCAAGTTGTATAAAATCTCCCATCTCCGTACCTCAGTCTACCACCCCCAAATGGATGGACTTGTGGAGAGGTTTAATAAAATGCTCAAAAGCATGTTGAAAAAGGTAGTGGAAAAAGATGGGAGAGATTGAGATATGTTTCTGTTGTATCTCATGTTTGCCATACGAGAGGTTCCGCAGGCATCTACAGGGTACTTCCCATTTGAACTCTTGTATGGTAAACATCCCCAGGGATTGTTAGATGTCGCCAAAGAGACCTGGGAAAGAGAGGTCACCCCTCATAGGAGCGTCATCAAGCATATTTCCTTGATGCAGGATCGAATCGCAGCGGTCCTGTCCCTGGTATGAGAGCATATGGAGCGAGCCCAGGAGGCTCAGAGAAAGGTTTATAATCGGGGTGCTAAGACTCAAACTTTCAACCCTGGGGATAGAGTACTGGTGCTGGTCCCCACTATTGAAAGTAAATTCCTTGCAAAGTGGCAGGACCCCTTTGAGATTAAGGAAAGAGTAATGGAAGTAAACTACAAAGTTTACCAGCCAGGGAAAATGAAGCCCGAACAAATCTATCATGTTAACCTCTTAAAACCATGGAAGATAGGGTACCAATGACACCGGATGTCCCCCTGACAGAATCCTTGTCAGTAGCCCAACAACAGGACGTTAAAGAGTTTGTGAACAAAAATAGAGACTTTTTCTCCCCTTTGCCTGAACTGACCACAGTGATTCAACATGACATAATCACAGAGACAGGTGTTCACGTAAATATGAAACCTTATATAATACCTGAGGCTTAGCATGGGGCAGTAGCAAAGGAGATACAGAACATGTTAGAGTTGGATGTGATAGAGGACTCCCACAGTGACTGGTCGAGCCCCATAGTGCTGGTCCCAAAGCCCGATGGCACTATCCAGTTCTGTAACAACTTTAGAACACTGAATAGCTTGTCCGAGTTTAAAGCGTACCCAATGCATCGGGTAGACAAACTTGTGAATCGTTTGGGAGGGGCCTAGTACATACCAACCCTGGACCTAACTATGGGTTACTGGCAGATACCCCTAACAGAGTCAGCCAAGAAGAAAACAGCCTTTTCTACTCCCGAGGGCTCCTTCCAGTACAAATGAATTTCATTTGGTCTGCATGGGGCTCCTGCATCATTCCAAAGGATGATGGACAAGACGTTGAGGCCACATCACCCCTATGCAGCCACCTACTTGGATGATGTGGTCATCCACAGTCCTGATTGGGAATCCCATTTGCCCCGAGTGCAAGCAGTTGTGGATTCCCTCAGGAAAGCAGGGCTCACAGCCAACCCAAAAAGGTTTGCCATTGGTCTCGAGGAGGCCAAATACCTTGGTCACATTATTGGGCGGTGACTCGTTAAACCACAGACCAACAAAGAAGAGGCAATCCAGAAGTGGCCCCAACCTCGAACTAAAAAGCAGGTGCGTGCATTCATGGGGATCACGAGGTACTATAGGCACTTCATACTGGACTTTGCCACCATTGCCGTTCCCCTGACAGACCTGACAAGGGGCAGAGGGTCGGTTATGGTGAAGTAGAGCTCGGAAGCCGAGAAGGCATTCCAGAAGTTAAAGCAAGCCCTGTGTGTACAACCGGTACTTGTGACCCCGGACTTCACCAAAGAATTTGTGGTGCAGACCGACGCCTCTGATGTGGGTCTAGGGGAGGTACTGTCCCAAATCAGAGACGGGGAGGAGCACCCAGTTGTATACCTAAGCCAGAAGCTGAACAGGCATGAGAAAAATTATGCCATAGTCGAGAAGGAGTCTCGCGATTAAATGGGCCTTAGAGAGCCTAAAGTATTATTTATTGAGCAGGCCATTTAGACTTGTCACCAACCATGCCCCCCTTGAAGTGGATGTGCGACAACAGAGAAAAGAATAATCGGATGAAAAGGTGGTTTTTGGCCCTACAGCCCTATAAATTCACAGTGGAACATAGGGCAGGAAAGCTGCAAACAATGCAGATGCTCTTTCCTGGGTCCACTGTATGGGGGTAACAGCTGCTAAGCCGCAAGGGCTTGAGCGGGGGGGGGATATGTGACGTTATCCGAGGTGCAATAGTGTACGGGCGATATTTGTTGCCTCTAATGCATTCACTTGGAGTGGACTGGTGAAAGTCCGACCGGGGTTTTGCGAGCCACTGTGGCAGAGCTCGTTCCGGCCTGGAGTTTCTGGTCCACCAAAATCCCTCTCCAGTTGCTTGAAATAACCAGCTCACCCTGGGACTCAGCATAATTACACTGAGAGAGCTAAGACCTTGAGTTGTTGGTTGCTCTAAGGACAGCAAAAGGAAAAAGGTTTGCGTTTGAAGGTGTCAGGGACAAGCCCGACATTGTATAGAGAGGTATCCTGTCAGTATTAGTTTAGCGCTGGGTGGCAAGGTTTTGTTTTTGCTATATTTGTTTGTTTTATGACCTGCAACCTTTACCAAAATAAAACTGGCGACCAGACAGATTTTAAGAAAGTTTGCCTACAAACTGCCTTCTTCCCAGGAAAGGTGATCCGCACGAGCTAATCTCCCACAATATATATATATATATATATATATATATATATATATATATATATATATATATATATAGTTGTATGCAAACGTTTAGGAACATAACTGAAAAATAACCAGGTGGAATCACACTCGTCCCTTATGATAACACACCAATCAGCGCAAATATGGGACTCTTGGTTATCAAAGGGAACGGTCTGACTGGGATAATAATGGATTTATGCAGCTGCCGTTTAAATTTAAACCAAATATATAAAAACACACAACGCGCTATGTGGCTCTAGCAACCATCCTCAAAAGTGCAACAGCGCTAGTAACAATCCATAAAGTCCATAAAGTGATTTATAAGTAAAAAGGTGGTTTTATGAGTACAAAGGTAGACAAAGTCCCAGGAAAACACACATCTTGGAGATGAAGTGGTATGTAAGGTTGTAGGATCTGATCACCCGATGAAGATAGTGAAAACACCTCGTGCAGCACACAAATCCACAATCTGCTTACCAGAAGTGAGAATCACAGAGACCTGTTATTAATCATCTGCTGCGCTGCCTTTTAATCCAGCCTCCAATACTCCAGCTACTTCTGTGCCTTAACAGTGCTCTCAGACCGTATCACCCGATCATATGAGAAAGAAACACATTCCATAGTGTAATCCTGTAACGTTTTATTGCCAACCCCCCTTTATAAAATCCACTTACACAATGTACAATAAAAATTGCGCATCCATCAAACAATAACAGTATTCAATTATCGCGTCTCACCGCTCCAGGCAACACTCCGGCGTGTAAGAGTTTCACTTTCGCCTTGTGTCCTTGGAACGCAGACGTCACTTCCTGTCGTGGGGTCACGTACTGACGCGTTTCGTCATCACGACTTCTACGGAGGGCGTGACCCCACGATCAACACCTCTCATTATAAAGACAAGAGAGCAAGGGGAGGCGGCGCCGGCTCAGCCTATCATGGCCAGACTGCACTTATCTTTTCAGCTTGGAGCCGCGATATGCAGTGCAGTCAGGTCTTTAATTTAACCCCATTTTAGGTGAATGAGTATCTCTTAATGCATATTATTCGAACTCAATATTGATAAATATAATTACGGCGGTCAGTTGATCTTCTCCCCATGCTCCAAATGTCATATTTAAAATGACAAATCGTTTGCATCAGTACAGTTATAGCCTCCCTATCGGCTATTTTCTTAAAAACTGTAATTCTAGCATCATTTTGTTATGAGTCAATCTGTATGCAAACTAACGTATATGATAAAAACGTATAAAATTCAATATAAAAATAATAATGTTACAACTTCATACATAATCGAATAAAAATTAGTGACATAGGTCATCTAACAGTAGTTAAAACATAGGAAAGAGAAAATGTTAAGACATTTCATTAAAGGGTCACTCCTCCCACTCCCTGTTTAAGATGAAAGTGGGTTGACATCAGAAGGTACCTCGGGGCTAGATGTGTCCTGACCTTAGGAAGGTCGTAAACCCGGACTAAATACTAACCGTCAGAAATATAGGTCCGGTCTAAAATATACCTAGAAATTTAACGCAGGCTATAGCGGGGTGTATTATACTGACGGTTTTGATATATGGCCCTATAATAGGCCACAATGGAATTTATGGTGATCCTTCATAGATAAGGTTATATTGTTGACAATGATTTACAAATTACCCTTTTGAACGATGTGGAAGTGGGACCGAGATAGATCTATATTCCATAAAAAACTGAACCCTTTGAGGCCCTGGGATCTATGGAAATATCAAAGGTCGGGCCCTTTTAGGTGTTTTTTGAATTTTGTCCCAACTTTATATATGGTTTAGACCAGTTTAATAGTTCTTCTTTATATATATGTAAGCTAAGGGAATGTGTTTTTGGAAATTCCTTTAATTAACATAATACATTTGGGGGTTCATGACCCCACTTCTCTACAACTGCAGGAGTGGGAGGAGTGACCCTTTAATGAAATGTCTTAACATTTTCTCTTTCCTATGTTTTAACTACTGTTAGATGACCTATGTCACTAATTTTTATTCGATTATGTATGAAGTTGTAACATTATTATTTTTATATCGAATTTTATACATTTTTATCATATACGTTAGTTTGCATACAGATTGACTCATAACAAAATGATGCTAGAATTACAGTTTTTAAGAAAATAGCCGATAGGGAGGCTATAACTGTACTGATGCAAATTGCATATACTATTTTTACATATTTTAAGCTATATTTTTATTATTACAATGTTGAAGTATGTATTAGCTTATTTTTAATCACTGTATCCAGTAGATTGTCATCAATTTTGTATCCTTTCTCTTTTACAATTCTGTAAAGTAATTTCCCAGTGAGGAGGGTGAGGACGTCAACATCTCTTCACCCCAGTACTTGGGGGTTTACATAATACAATTAATTTCCTTAAAGGTTTTTGTGTAAGGGAATCGAATGTATATATATTTCTTCTTGATAATTTGACCAGATT
>BLSH010199850.1:162030-183004 GCA_018402905.1 Glandirana rugosa | reverse complement strand
CAAAAGTGAAACTCTTACACGCCGGAGTGTTGCCTGGAGCGGTGAGACGCGATAATTGAATACTGTTATTGTTTGATGGATGCGCGATTTTTATTGTACATTGTGTAAGTGGATTTTATAAAGGGGGGTTGGCAATAAAACGTTACAGGATTACACTATGGAATGTGTTTCTTTCTCATATGATCGGGTGATACGGTCCGAGAGTACTGTTAAGGCACAGAAGTAGCTGGAGTATTGGAGGCTGGATTAAAAGGCAGCGCAGCAGATGATTAATAACAGGTCTCTGTGATTCTCACTTCTGGTAAGCAGATTGTGGATTTGTGTGCTGCACGAGGTGTTTTCACTATCTTCATCGGGTGATCAGATCCTACAACCTTACATACCACTTAATCTCCAAGATGTGTGTTTTCCTGGGACTTTGTCTACCTTTGTACTCATAAAACCACCTTTTTACTTATAAATCACTTTATGGACTTTATGGATTGTTACTAGCGCTGTTGCACTTTTGAGGGTGGTTGCTAGAGCCACATAGCGCGTTGTGTGTTTTTATATAAAGGTTTAGGAACCCCTGACAATTTCCATGATTGTCATTTATAAATATTTGGGTGTTTGGATCAACAATTTCATTTTGATCTATCAAATAACTGAAGGGCGCAGTAATATTTCAGTAGTGAAATGAGGTTTATTGGATTAACAGAAAATGTGCAATATGCATCAAAACGAAATTAGACAGGTGCATAAATTTGGGCACCCTTGTCATTTTGTTGATTTGAATACCTGTAACTACTTAGCACTGATTAATTGGAACACACAATTGGTTTGGTGAGCTCACTAAGCCTTGAACTTCATAGACAGGTGCATCCAATCATAAGAAAAGGTATTTAAGATGGCCAATTGCAAGTTGTTGTTCTCTTTGACTCTCCTCTGAAGAGTGGCAACATGGGGGCCTCAAAACAACTCTCAAATGACCTGAAAACAAAGATTGTTCTACATTATGGTTAAGGGGAAGGCTACAAAAAGTTATCGCAGAGATATAAGCTGTCAGTGTCCACTGTGAGGAAATGGAAGACCACAGGCACAGTTCTTGTTAAGGCCAGAAGTGGCAGGCCACATAAAATATTGGAGAGGCAAAGGGGAAGGATGGTGAGAAAGGTCAAAAACAGCCCCCAGACCACCTCCAAAGACCTGCAACATCAACTTGCTGCAGATGGTGTCACTGTGCATCGTTCAAGAATCCAGTGCACTTTGCACAGGGAGAAGCTGTATGGCAGAGTGATGGGAAAGAAGCCTTTTCTGCACACATGTCACAAACGGAGTCGCTTGAAGTATGCAAATGCACATTTGGACAAGCCAGCTTCATTTTGGTCATAACAAGGGGAGTTATGCATGGCGGCAAAAGAACACAGCATTCCAAGAAAAACACTTGCTACCCACAGTAAAATTTGGTGGGGGTTCCATCATGCTGTGGGGCTGTGTGGCCAGTGCCAGTACTGGGAATCTGGTTAAAGTTGAGGGTCGCATGGATTCCACTCAATATCAGAAGATTCTTGAGAATAATGTTGAGGAATCAGTCACAAAGTTGAAGTTACGCTAGGGCTGGATATTTCAGCAAGACAACGACCCAAAACACAGCTCAAAACCTACTTGGGCATTTATGCAGAGGAACAAGTACAATGTTCTGGAGTGGCCACCCCAGTCCCCAGACCTGAATATCATTGAACATCTGTGGGGTGATTTGAAGCGGGCTGTCCATGCTCGGCAACCATCAAACCTAACTGAACTGGAGATGTTTTGTAAAGAGGAATGGTCCAAAATACATTCATCCAGAATCCAGACACTCATTACAGGCTATAGGAAGCATCTAGAGGCTGTTATTTCTGCTAAAAGAGGCTCTACCAGATATTGATGTGATTTTTCTGTTGGGGTGCCCAAATTTATGCACCTGTCTAATTTTGCTTTGATGCATATTGAGCATTTTCTGTTAATCCAATAAACCTCATTTCACTACTGAAATATTACTATGTCCTTCAGTTATTTGATAGATCAAAATTAAATTGCTGGTCCAAACACCCAAATATTTATAAATTACAATCATGGAAATTGCAGAGGTTCCTAAACTTTTGCATACAACTGTAAGTCTCTTTTCATTTCCTGATTCAAGTGGGAAGATAAATTTCACCTGTCAGCCATTCCTTCTTCTGACACAGCTGCGACCATTTTACTCTCGTCAGGGTCCTTTTCTGTTGTGCTGTTGTCAGCCAAGTCCTGCGATTGGAGAGTGAACAAAGTGAATTGTGTCAGCTGACAGTCTTTAAGGAAACTATAAGCCCGGGTTCACACTGTAGCAATGCGGGAACCAGCGCCGGTTCCCGCATTGCATCTCCCCCACAGGCAGTTCACACTGCCTTCTGTGAACCGCTGCGGGTGTCAATACAATGTTAATGACACTCCTAGATCGGTTCACAGATCGCAGTGCGAACTGTGGATTTGGACAGGACAGGAATCGGAAAGGAATAGGATCGCATGGGTGAGAACATCCAATTCCAGTGTGGGGAAAAAAATGTCTGACATCACACAAATGTGAACCCAGGCTTAGTGTGTAAAATATAAATATCATTTCTTTTTGTTTAATCAGGTAACTATGAAATATTGTACAGTATATGAATTACATATTTACCACTTGCAATCAGCTGGTGGCGAGCTCTAAGCAGCTGCAGGCATCACCCCAATACCATTTTTAGAGCCGGCTCTCTTGTAATAGCAATCCAAGCGGCTAACTCACCTCTCGATTGCTATTACAAGCAACAGGAGGGGACGGGTACGTCCAACTCTGACCCTCCCACTGCCTTTCTTGGCTTGCTCGGACTCTCCCATCCCACTGGGAGACCCAAGCTACCAGGCGGCGCATCCGTCAGCTAGTCGGACAACCATACAAAGCCGGGATCACTATGGTAACCCAGAAGCAATGACATTACATCACTTCTGGTTTACCCGGATGTCATCTGCGCCATTTTCAAAAAATTGAAAGTATTCAAAAACACCAATCTTGATGTTTTGAATGGTTTTAAGTGCGGAGGATGGATTTGGAGTCTTATTGACATCAGATCGCTCCATAAAGAGTACCCGTCACTGCCTATTGCTGTCACAAGGATTTTTACATTCTAAAGTTGTAAACTGTACATGTTTTTAAAGCGTCGCCTATGAATAGTAAAATTTATAAGTGAATCGTGTAAATGTGATGGCGCAACTAGTGATACGGTAATTTTTCAATCTTATTTAAAGTGCAAAAAGTCCATAAATTCACAAACATATCAATTTGATTGGTGAAATCATAGAGTCCATATACTGTATGGTGGTCTTATCCCATCACCAAACTCCTATTTCAAGTTGCTTAAAGTGCTTTTCTTGTCATCGCCGTTTTCAAATAGAAGATTGGCTACTCACCAGACTTTCATGACCCCTTTTTTAGAGGAAGGCCATTTAGCGCTTGTTTTAATAAGCCCAGACTGGTTTCTGCCGGTGGCTGCCTTGTCTGATGGTCTTATAGACGAGCTAGGGTATACAAAAATGACTCCACAGGAGACATGTATAAAAGTCTCATAGCGTAGTAATTTATTATAAAAAGGCTTATGTTAAAAGCAGAATGAATTGGAATTGCCTGTATCCCGGCACTAGATATTTCCAACGCGTGTGAGCGGTTATCCCTCCGATGGTGGCGTGCGGTTCAAGCCTCGCCTTAAACTAAGCCTTTTTATAATAAAATACTACACTATGAGACTTTTATACATGTCTCCTGTGGAGTCATTTTTGTATACCCTAGCTCGGCTATACCTAGGGATTAGACTCACCCCGACATATGATGGACTCTACCAGGCGAATTTCCCTCCTTTATTCTGAAAACTTTCTGGTCTGCTGTCCTCTTGGTGCCACCTTCCGATATCCTGGATCGGCAGGATAGAAGCCATCCGCATGACTTATTTGCCAAAATTACTCTACTACTTTAGGGTCCTGCCAGTCCTCATCCCTTCTGTCACGTACCTGACGGTGGAGTCTGTCTTGTGCAGGGAACAACCGCTCTTGCGCACCCGATTCAAGGACCCCTGGTAGTGGGGACAGAGGCCCAAGAGTGCGGGATGGCACGAGGGCTGGAGGGTCACCGATGGTGTAGTGAGGCTCCAGAAGGCGTGCAAGTAGACGGATGGTCGTACAGGCTGGGTTGGTAACAGGCAGGCAGGAAGGTACAAGAGGATCAGGCAAACGGGTAGTCAGAGTCCAAGCAAGGTTCGTTAACGGGCGGGCAGCAGAGGTACAAAGGAGCAGACAATCGGATGGTCGTGGGTAGCCGGGGTCGGTGCAGGTAGAAGACAGCAGGTCAGGACAAGCCGGGTCAACAGGAGGCAGAACAAACACGGGAACAGGTATCCGGAGCTGAGGCGTACAGGTCGGGAACGCTGTAGAGCGAGCAGCACTTGGTCCAGGAAGTCTCCAGGTTTAAATAGGCCCATTTGGCGCCGTTTTCCGGCGCGTGCGCGCGCACGGGAGCGCGTGCGCACGCGGGCGCGCACGGGAGCGCGCGAACGCGCACGGGAGCGCGCACACGCGCGCAAATGTGCGCACCACCGCGGAAATGGCAGATTTTAGCCAGAATTTGTTCTTTTCCTAACACCTTCCCACAACTTACGTATACACCAACGTAAACTTATGAAATTTTTCTGGGGCTCCATTAGTGATGTATGCCTGCAGGATCAATGGTGGTCTCTCGGTCCCCAATTTGCAAGCTTCTTATACAGCCACAAACATAGCCCCACTTTCCCGCCTCCACAAGACATACCAGATGCCGTTATGGGCTACCATTGATCTAATAGATTCTTACCCAATCCCGATTGCCTCAGTCCCATGGCTTCCCCGTGAGTATCGCCCATCCACAATCCGTCCATGCTTGGCCCACTCCCTTCGTCTTTGGGACTCAGTCAAGTACTCGGCAGGTTTAATATCTCCTCATTTACCCCTGCTCCACCGCTTACACTGCCCGTTATTTCCCCTGGGATGTAATAACCCAAAAACCCAAAACAATTCTCTTGGTGGACCGAGAATGGGTTTGTTGATCTCCATTCTCTGTTCACCCCAACTAGAATACTTACGTTCGATATAGAAACATAGAAACATTGAAAAGTGACGGCAGAAAAAGACTTAGTAGTCCATCGAGTCTGCCCCTTTTTATTTATTATTTTTTTATTTTTATTTATTTATTTTTTTTACATTAACCTTGTTGTCTGACAAGGTGCACTCCTCCTACAACATCCACCTTCGAGAACACTATAGCTACCTACAAATAAGGCATTGGCTTCAACAACTGGTAAAGTTTAGACCTAAACCATATACCTTGACCCCATTTGAGAGCCTTTGTAGATCTAGACCTCAATCCCCAGGCCTAATTTCCTTAATCTATTCAGCAATTGTCTCCCATAAAAAAACGCCATTGTGACAATACCATGTACAGTGGGAGGCGGAGTTCGGGGGACACCTGGACCTGGAGGACTGGCAAACCATGATAGTAGCACTTTCTAAATCCTCCAAAAATGTTCTTATCTTGGAAAACGCATATAAAGTGTTTTACCGGTGGTATTATACCCCGGCCAGACTGGCACGTTTCATCCCAACGTATTCCACCCTTTGCTTCCTAGGGTGTTCTCAGGAGGGCACAATGGCACATATCTGGTGGACGTGTCCGAAGGCCTGCAGACTATGGGTCAGAGTATACTCCCCACTTCGGACTCTATTCCATACTCATTTAAAAAGGGACCCCTACGAGGCCTTCCTCTGCAAGATCCTAGCAGAGTTACTTCGGCCTGAACGCCAGCTTGCAACACACCTTTTCACTGCAACTAAAATGACTATTGCAAAGGCGTGGAAAACACCTACGCTTAGTTTTGAGGCGGTCAAAAATCGTATAAATGACATTATGCTAAACAAGAAATTGACGTCCATCCTTGCGAATACTCATCAAAAAGTTTTGAAGGTTTGGCAGCCCTGGGTGGCCTACAGCCAACTGTCCCGATTTGACACTGTGCTCCTTTCGATGTAATGGACTCTTGTCCCTCTCCCGTACCACCCATCCCACCCCCGTCCCGCAGATTTCCTTCATTCCCTCTGGCTCCTATTCCTACTTCTTTTCTCCTTTTTCCTCTTCTCTCTGTTCCTCATATTTGTCTATTTTTTCTTATTTTTTGATCCGGCCTACACTTGACTAAGATGATTGTGAAGCAAAGTTACAATACTGACATATATGTCATCTATATTTGATATCCATGTAACCTTAACGATTTTTCTGCTGCTACTTTCATCACTGTCACGTGCTTCATTTTATTCTACCTTAATAAAAACCTTTGTACAAGAAACAAGTGCTAAATAACCTTACTGTAAAAAGGGGTCATGAAAGTCTGGTGAGTGGCCAATCTTCTATTTGAGCACGGGCGATGACAAGAAAAGCACTTTAAGCACCTTGAAATATTGATATGTTTGTGAATTTAAGGACTTTTTGCACTTTAAATAAGATTGATCAATTACCATATCACTAGTTGCGCCATCACCTTTACACGATTCACTTATCACTATGGTGTTTTATGCACTTTTTAAAGGGGCAGCAACTCATTATAACACATTTTTCTAAAAAAAAAATGTTGTCTGTAGGAGGCGCCATCTCCACACTGGTATCATATATTTAGTAACATTTATGTTGTTTGTCACCGCCGCACAAGCGTGCGCAATTTTAAAATGTAACATGTTTGGTATCTATTTATTTGGCGCAACATAATTTTTTACAATTTACAAAAGAAGTGGGTTATGTATTGTGTTTATTTTTTTCCCAAAAGCTACATTTGAAAAACTGCTGCGCAAATACTGTGTGACATAAAAAATTGCAAACCCGCCAATTTATTCTCTAGGGCAGGGGTGCCCAACCTTTTGAAGAGTGAGGGCCACTTAAGCCACATGGTAACTGGTCGCGGGCCACAATGAGCGGAGAGATGACAACTCCGTATCCACTCCACATATGCAGAGCGGACACGGACAAAGCCCACTCTACTCTATGGGCCCTCTGATCCGATCTGCCCAGCTGGAAGGGGACAGATCCCCTTTTGTTTTTTGGGGGTTTTTTTAAACTCAGATTGGAGGTAGGTGGGTGTAAACTGACACAAGTCTGTTTACATTTACGCTCCAAGGAGGGTCTGATTGGATTGGACCAATCGTGTGAAAGGGGCCTAAGGCTGCTTTCAGACTGATGCGCTGTGGTTTTCCCACACCGCGGGTGCAGAGAAGTGCACCTTGGCTTTCCTGCAGCCTAGCTGCACTTTGTCATAGACATCTTTTATATGCTCTAGGTGTAGTGCACTTTCTGAAAGCGCACCAAATCCACAGGTAATAACAGAAATCTATGGCTCAATGCAGGTAACCCACACTGCACCTGCAGATCAGTTTGAAAGCAACCACTGCAGAACAGATATGCTCATATATACATTGTGATTTTAGCATTAAACTTACCTTTAATAACAGTCTGCCATTCAGGTATCGCCGACTGCTGCTGTCCCAGGCACAGTACACTTGGTATCACTCTGCCTGTGACAGGAGGTGGCACTATACAGGAAGCATCGGCTTATGCAGCTCTGCTTCCTCTACTGCTGGCTCCATTCATAACATTGATGCTCTAGGATGTCGGGTCGGGAGCCAGCAATTTGGACTTGCCAACCAGCCATCCCAGAGCAGGAGGTTGCGGGTCACATCAGAGGGCTCCGTGGGCCACTGGTTGGGCGCCTCTGCTTTAAAAAATATATAATGCTTGGGAGTTCTAAGTAATCTTCTAGCAAAAAAAACCTGATTGTTACACGTGAACAAAAAGTGGCAGTGAGTGCCGGTAAAAACAGGGGCGACCTGTCAGGCAACTTAGCTGCCTGATAAGTCGTGCTCCATGAAGTGCAATGGAACCATTCTAATAGGAGCTACTCAAGTCGCTCTGACTTAGAAAAAGGTTCTTGTACTACTTTGGGGCGGCTTCGGAGCAGCCTTCATTGACTTCTATTAAAGAAGTAGTTTGCAAGCCGTGCTGAGGTTGTGCTGTGCGGGGCGGCTTTTATCGTTGGACGACTTTGAAGCCGCCCCTGTGTGAACCTGCAATAGAAGGCACGGTCTTCAAGTGGTTACAAAAAAAAAAATGTTCCCCCCCCCTGCAGAGTAATGCATATTAGCACATTATGACAGACTTACCTGTGAAATGGATCACGACCGCAGCACAGCTCTCTCAACGAATGGCATGTGCTCTTGACGTCACCTGCTGCTTCACATGTAAATATCTCCAAAACGGTACACGTTTAGGATATGTTTACTGTACCTACAGCTAAGCCTAATTATAGGCCTTACTATAGGCTTACCTGTAGGTACAAAACAACAAAGGGCGTTTACTCCTCCTTTAAGGCAATGTGACAGTCTCTTTACATTCACATAGATTAGAAATAAAAAGGAGAGAGAGAGATGGGGGAGAGGAGCTTCCTCTTAAAATGCACCCCATATGGCTGCAGTAGGGTCTGTAAGCCCCATTGGTAAAGGGATTTGTTATATCATTCAGTGCTCACCTTAAAACCAAAAGAGACTAGACACCTTCTTTGTTCAATAAGTTGACGTCTAAAGAAAAAAATGATACAAAACAATTCAATACCCACCTTTTTAACCTAGGCAAGCTACAGCCCTATGGGAGCCAGCAAGTCCTGCCTGAAATCCAGGGCGCTATATTATCCAAATTGTGGTCAAAGCTTGCATGGACACGATCTTGCCTGACTCCCTATGGCCACTAAGGCCTTTTCCACATGGGTGACAGGCTGTACCATTTCTCCGAAAAGCGTTTTGTGGTATTTCTCAAACACAGCTTGGAGATGGTTTACAGGAATTCAGTAGTCCCTACTGCAGCCTTCTGAATGCCTGTTATCTTTTTTTGGCACGCGGTTGTGGCGCAGCCCCATTGATTGTGTAAACTTAGCCTCCATGTAATGGGCAACTTCAAAACCAAAATGAAGTTGAAGGGGGCTGGGTTGAGGTACAAACATGTAAGCTCTAGGTGCAATGTTTATTATAGTGTCTCGGGTTTTGGAGCTCATGCTGTGCAGAGCAGTGTTATGTGAATGGAAATCCCCCAAATACTCTTTAGCTTTACAGTCCTCCTGGTAGAAAATTGAAAAGCAATGAAAGGGCTGAAATATTTGCTGAAGAAAATCCTGATCCAAGTTCCCTTCTGTGCTGGTACCATAAGCCAAATGCCTAAGCATTTCCTTATTTAAAGTGATTCTAAACCTAAACTTTGTTTTTTAATAATAAACATGTTATACTTATCTGCTCTGTGTAATCGTATTGCACAGAGCACCCCTGATCCTCCTCTTCTGGGGTCCCCAACCTTCACGAGTCCAGCTGACAGGAAGCCCACCCTCTGGTATAGGTCGCTCCATTCGGTTCTTTTGACCATACTCTTTGTTTTCACTGATGATCACCGGGTAGCTCTGAGCTTATGCCAAGGCCTGGTAGAAACAGATCTGCCTGACAGACTGACTGATCCTGGGCCTCAGGTGTGTGTGCTGCATCTTGGATGTGACCCATTGCCTTCTAGCTTCCGTCTCGGCTGGGGTGTCATTTTTCTGACTTCAAGGTTTGGTCTATGATCTAGTCTTCTCAGTCCGCCCAGGCCAGTTTACCCTTCCAGGGTGCACAGCTCTTGGTGCCCCCCTTGTCGAGATTGTCAGGGACCTTATGGGAGGGCAGAACACCTCTCTCCCATGAACCAGCAGTGGCAGGAGCTGTGCAGCAAGCACACCAGTCTCCCTGAGCAGAGGGTCCCAACACTTCCAAGCACCCGCGGGTGGCAAACAATCCTGGGCTTGCAAGCCATTCAAGCCTGTAGACAAGCACTCCTTGGCATGAAGCCTTGCCCCCACCTGTTTACCAGGTGGTATGTCCCCTTTGTTTATTTGAGGATCCTTGGACTTCACTTCTTTCTGAAGTATGGACCCATGTTCTGAGTTTGTCAGGCCACACAATGGTATTTCTTTCTTTCTGACCAAATATCTCCTTCCTTTAAATCTTCATCTCTCACAGTTTCATCTGCAGTGCCTTGGGGGGGCAGAGTGGTGCAGGCTTTTCTAGAGCAGTGGTTCTCAACTCCTGCCCTCAGGACCCACCAACAGGCCAGATTTTAGGTATTACCTTGGGGGAGATGCAGACTACAATACTGCAATCACTGAGCAGCAATATCACCTGTGATGTATTTCAGTTATCCTGCAAACCTGGTCTGTTAGTGGGTCCCGAGGACAGGCGTTGAGAACCACTGTTCTAGAGCATGATAGCCCCAGTTTTGGGATTGGTAAGGAGTCGGGGGTGATTACTCCATCCTGGTTATGGTTCCACAAACAGAAGGAGTTTGTCCCACCCTGGACCTCAAGGCCCTAAATTGCCTATTGGAGGTGCAGGAGTGTATGATGGCATCCATCCATTCCGTGGTGGCCTCCCTCTTCATGGGGATTTCCTGGCTTCCATAGATATTGAGGCTGCATACCTGCCCCTCTCCATCAGTATGGGGAACCAACGTTTCTTACACTTTATGGTTAGAGACACATTACCAGTATGTGACACTCCCTGTTGGCCTGGACAACATGGCGCTCATGTTACATGCTCTGCAGGATGGGTCCTGAATCTCAGGAGGTTTGCCCTGGCCTTGATCAATAGGTTGGAGTATCTGGGCCTGATCCTCAATTGGATCCAAGTGTGGCTCCACTGATCCAGTTCTAAAAGCTTTAGTTGGCGCTGCTGCTGCCCCTCAGGGTTTTATTTCCTGTGATCCTGCATATGGATTATGGGTCTCATGGTTTCCGCCTTTAGGGTGGTCCTGTAGGCACAGTTCCACATACAGGGGTCTGCAGAAAGAAATTTTGTCCAAGTAGGACAAGTCTCCCCTGTCCTTGGACAATCAGAGAAGCTGGACCAGAAGACCTGGGCCTACCATACTGTAGGCCCATATGTCTACTTCTCTGAAGATTTATCATAGTACTTGGAAGCCCCTCATTTTGTAATGTGGGGCTGCAGAGTTCCATCTCCATTCTTCCTTGGTGGCTTGGACTTTCTTCAACAGGGTGTTTACCCAAAAACCTTGCCTTAAGCACCATTAAGGATTAGGTTTCTATTCCATATATGTTTTTCATGTCACTTGGCTACTCACTCTTTGATTCAAAACCTTTATCCAAGGGCCATCCCCCAACACGTACCCAATCCCAAAACTTGGTTATTTTGGTCCTTCAGAAGCCTCTGTTTGAGAATATTAGTGATGCTCATTTTGCTCACGCACTCCCAGAAGGTCATCTTCTTGGTTGCTTTCACCTTGGCGCGCTGAATGTTGGAAATAGCTGCCTTGACTTGTAAGTTCCCCTACCCGGTTGTGCACAGTGGTACGGGGGTTCTTTGTCAGCACCCCTCCTTCCTGCCGAAGGTGGTAGTTGATTTTTCCCTGCTCTGTACCTGCCTTCTTTGTGTCTATGCCCTTTGCAACCTATTGAGGTGTGTACCGGTCTGGTACGGTTTCCTTCTGAAGAACGGATCACTGTTTGTGATGCAGACATTCTACAAAGAAGTCTGGCAGCTTCCCCTGTTGCCATTTGTTGGATCGGGCAGATGACTGTTCATGCTTGTGCCATCATGGGTTAGGCTCTTCCCTTCCCCATTATGGCACTCTCTGCCAGGTTGCTTAGTGCCTCCTGGGCGATCGATCCCAGGCTTCTGTGTCTCACGTTTGCAGTCGGCTGTCTGATCGTCTGTGCATGCCTTTACCAAGTTTTGCAAGGTTGATGTGTTTGCATCCTCGGATGCTTAGTTTGGCCTTGAGTTTTTTTTTTGCAGGCTGCCATTTGCGGTTCCCTTGTTTTCCCTTTGAGGGGTGTTTTTGGGTGGTTGCCTGGATTGGCTATGTCCTTCTGTTTTCTTTCCCACCTCTCATTGATGCACTGCTTTGTGATGTCCCTATGGTCAAGATTATGAAGAGCTGTCTCCATCAATGAACGCAAGAGAGAATGGGGTTTTATGTTACCGTAAAATCCCTTTCTCTGAGTTCATGGATGGACACAGCACCCGCCCATCTTGTAGTTATTTTTTCCTGGTATTGCTTTGTGACTAACAGACCTGCCTATAGCAGAGAGGGCTATTATACCAGCTAGGACTGCCCATAGGAGGTGCAGAGTTCTTTTTCTGCCTAGTGTCCTACTCCTGTCGGTGGCGCTATAAGCCCTATGGTCAAGATTATCCACTTGCCGACCCACCACTGTACATATACTGTGGCAGGGCGACCTGTACAGGCCTCATAATGTACCTGTATGTCACAACCCACTTCTGGGTTCTTTGCACGTGTGCACGCCCCTGCCCACCAGCTCTGCTGTGATTGAACACAGCAGGCCACAATGATTCATGGCTGGGAGCTGCTGATTGGCTGTGTCCAATCGCAGCCCAGAGCCCTGTGTTGACAATCAACATAGGGCTCTGTACTGTACAGAGGGAACAATCTCTCTGTTTCTCATGCCTGCAAATCAGGGATAATAAACAAAGCGTTATTTAGTAAAAAGCAGCACAGATTACACATTGTTAGGCACACATTTAACCCCTTGATCACCCGAAATGTTAACCCCAACCCATCCAATGTCATTAATACAGTGACAGTGTATATTGTATACTGTATCAGGGTCACTGGTGATGACGCACTATCGCAGTCCCATTATAAATCGCTGATCACCGTCATTACTAGTTTTTACCAAAGACATGTAGCAAAATGCATGTGCCTAAATTTATGAAAACTTTTCATTTTTTTATCTGATATGTTTTATAACAAAAAATAGAAAATATATATATATATATATTTTTTTTTTTACATGTTTGGTCTTTTTTCGTTTATATAATAAAATTTTTTTTTAAAAATGGTGATCAAATACCACCAAAAGAAAGCATTATTTGTGTGAAAAAATGTATATAAATCGAATTTGTGTACAGCGTTGCATCACCGCGCAATTACCAGTTAAAGTAGTGCAATGCTGAATAGCAAAAAAATGCCCTGAGCACGAAGAGAGTAAAATCTTCCGGAGCTCAAGTGGTTAAGAAAAGCTGTGTCCGTTAATAAACTTAAGCCTCGTACACAAGGGACGACGATCGCATTCAACACGTCGTACTCACGACCGTTGTATGCGAAAACGATCGTTTGTATGCTCGCTTTCAACAGTCGAACATACGACGGTCGTACATGGGAGTTGTATGAGCAGACTACAAAACTTGGTCGTACCAACAAGCTCGTATACGACCTTTGTATCGTGTGTAGAGCAGTTGGGTACAACAAGTTGTATTGTGCTAAACACGCATGCGCAAGTCCACTTAAACTAACACGAAATTAGATGAAGGAGCCCAAAGGGTGACGCTACGATACCAGCACTTCCTCTTTATACGCTCGTTCACGGCATCACGTTCGGCCACCCGCAAGTTGTATGTACGACCGTCGGGTGCACGTCAGTATGCTATTTACATACGCACGATCGTCGTCCCGTGTGTACGGGGCATTAGAGAAAGAGATTTTACGGTATAGCAAAAATCCAGTTTTTATGATATCTCTCTCAGGGATTGACTTAGTTTAAAGAATATACAGTAGCTATTAGTCGTAGGAAGATGGATATAGTGGTGTTGAGCTATATAATGGTGAAAGGGAAGGTATGGCTGTCCTAAAGCTGCCCCTTTGCAAGCCATCATTCTCATTAACTGTATTTCAATGCCAACAGGTTCCTTTTAGACCCCTTTCACACCGGGGCCGCCCGAGCGTTAGCGGTAAAACACCGCTAATTTGCGGCGCTTTACCGCTCGTTATAGCGGCGCTATGGCGACGCTATTCGGGCAGCGGCGGTGTGCTTTTAACCCCCCCACAAGGGGTTAAACGGGGGTTAAAAGTGCCGGTTAGCGGCGCTACCGAAGTGGTGTTCTGCGCTTCGGGAGTGCTGCCCCATTGTTTCCAATGGGCAGGGGTGGTATAGGAGTGGTGAATACACCGCTCCCACACCGCTGCAAAGATGCGGCTTGCAGGACTTTTTTTACCGTCCCGCAAGCGCACCTCCCCAGTGTGAAAGCATTCAGGCTTTCACATTGGGGTGTATTGGGGGGAGTTTTTCACGTGCTTTTCAGTCGCTATTTTTAGCGCAAAAGCGCCTGAAAAACGCCTTGGTGTGAAAGGGGTCTTAAAGAGCAATTCTCCATGATCATCAGGCATCTAGGAAGACACAGCTACTGACCCCTATAGGGTCAGGATGGAATCCCTGTGATCTATAGTGAACATTACTGAATATGATAATTATGTAGGATAGGGCTGTGCCCGCTCCCCCGCTCACACTACGGTGTGGAAAGATTCCTGGGAAGATTGATTGCGGTGTTAATGGAGTCTGCAGAGTAAAGGCTAAGTTCACCTTTCTAAAAAAAATAACAAATGCACATTTTTTTGCAGGTGCAATCTTTCTTAGATCGTGGGTGCAATCTCAGGCTCCTGCAGACTGTCAGTGTATCTGTCTGCTCGTACCTCTTACAGGCAGTTACTGAATGACAGGAAGACTGAATGAATTAATATAGACCTCACTAGCGCCCTGGTAGTTAATTGAGAACTGCAAGCCATCAGCTGCAATGGTTGTCGGAACTTGTAGTTCATTCATTCACAGAACTCTGTGAATTATGACAGCGGGTGCAGGGAGAAGGTCCCTGGCCCACTGTCACAATGAGAAGGGGGATTGGGGGGGCGGCTGCAGGAGCGGGAACTTGTTACATGTTCCCAAAGCTGAACGTATCCATTAACCACTTAAGGACCGGAAGGATTATCCCCTTAATGACCAGGCCATTTTTTGCGATACGGCACTGCGTCACTTTAACTGACAATTGCGCGATCATGCAACGTTGTACCCAAACAAATTTTACGTCCTTTTATTCCCACAAATAGAGCTTTTTTGGTGGTATTTGATCACCTCTGTGGTTTTCATTTTTTGCACTGTAAACAAAAAAAGAGCAACAATTTTGAAAAAAACAAACATTTTTTTTACTTTCTGTTATAATACATAATCCGAAAAAAAAAAAAAAATATAAAAAAACAAATTTATTCATCAGTTAAGGCCAATATGTATTTTTCTACATATATTTGGTAAAAAAAAATCGCAATAGGCATATATAAGAATGCACTGATCAATGTAAAAATGACACTGGCAGGGAAGGGGTTAACATCAGGGGTGATCAAAGGGCTAAATGTGTTCCCTGGGAGGTGTTTCTAACCGTACGGGGGACTGTGTGACTGGGGAAATACACAGATCCGTCTTCCTGCATGACCTCCCCTCTCAGAATTAGGATCTGCCTTGTTTACACAGGCAGATTCCTGTTCTGTCACTGCGGGGAACGATCGCAGGTGGACGGTGGACATCTTGTCCTCCCCAGCCGATGATTGGCTCCCCCCCCCGGCCAATGGGAGCACGCGCGCCCACAGAGGCTCCTTCCCATGCCGCTGTATGGCGATTCGCGGGAAGGAGCCACATTGCCGCAGTATAATGATGGCGGCTGGGACTAAAGTGGTTAATGAGAAGTCTCTTCTGGCCAGCAAGCAGGAAGATAAATCTCACATGTCAGCAAGTTCTTCATTTAACGCAGCTTCATCCATGGGGTCCTTGGAGTTCATCTCCTCCATCAGTTTCTGCAAATGGAGAGGGAACAAAGTGAATTAGTGTCAGCGGACAGCCTGTAAGGAAACTATAAGTGGGTCTGTATATAAACCGAAAGAAATTATGAGTCGCCAGAAATATATTCATAGGAATTACTTTTTTCCCTCAGACATAAAGGAAGAGGTTTTACAATAAGGCCTCATACACACGGACGTTTCTAAAAAAATAAACAAAACGTCGGGCCCGACGTCAAGGAAAAAAAGTCGGCGTCTTTCAGCGTTATGCATTGGCGTTTTTGAGCGTTAGTGAGCGTCGGCGTCAATAGGCGTTTTTTTAAAAAAATCATCCCTCTGCTATTTTTCAACCTAAAAACGTCGGCGTCAAAAAAGGCCGGAAAACGCCGGTATAATAATAGGTGGCATATGGTGGCATATGTTGGCGTTTGTTGGCATATTGTGGTGTCGGCGTCAAAAAATGCCAAAACGTTACAGCCTCAGAACGCGATGGCTGTGGGTTCTAGTTTCAGCTCACTAACGCCGACGTCATCTACAGCTCAAAAACGCCGACGTTTTTATGGGGCCATTGACTAACATGGAGAGCTGCAAAAAACGCCAGAAAATGCCAGAAAACGCCGGCATCAAAAAACGTCCGTGTGTATGAGGCCTTAATGTTTCCATATATTAGCAGTGGTGACATTTTGACAACCGAAAAAATGTCTCTTTTATATCCATGCAAAAAATTCTCAGCCTTTTCGTAGTGATTTCATATAAAAAGATTTATATTCCCCCACCCTTCATGTAGCTTCTTGTCTGATACCTGGTAAATTCCACATTCAGAATATATATATATATACACTCCAAAGACATGCTGGGAGGTAATTGGCTAATGGATAAATTGTCCCTAGTATGTATATGTATAGATGTGAGTTAGAGACCTTAGATTGTAAGCTCCTCACTGCAGCGACGGCTGTGAATGTACAATATGTAAAATGCAGAGTAAATGAACGGCACTATATATAATATACACTATATTGTCAAAAGTATTGTGACGCCTGACTTTACCAGCACATGAACTTTAATGGCATTCCAGTCTTAGTCCATAGGGTTAAATATTGAGTTGGCCAACCCCTTGCAGCTATAACAACTTCAACTCTTCTGGGAAGGCTGTCCACAAGATTTAGAAGTGTGTCTATGGGAATGTTTGACCATTCTTCCAAAAGTGCATTTGTGAGGTCAGGCACTGATGTTGGATGAAAAAGCCTGGCTTGCAGTCTCCACTCTAATTCATGCCAAAGGTGTTCTATCGGGTTGAGGTCAGGAATCTGTGCAGACCAATCTAGTTCTTCCACCCCAAACTCATCCATGTCTTTATGGACCTTGCTCTTTGCACTGGTGCGCAGTCATGTTGAAACAGGAGGGACCATCTCCAAACTGTTCTCACAAAGTTGGGAGCATGAAATTGTCCAAAAATATTTTGGTATACTGGCGCCTTACAAGTTCCCTTCACTGGAACTAAGGGGCCAAGCCAAACCCCTGAAAAACAACCCCACACCATAATCCCTCCTCCACCAAATGATTTGGACCAGTGCACAAAGCACAAAGGTCCATAAAGACATGGATGAGCGAGTTTGGAGTGGAGGAATTGGACTGGCATGCACCTCAACCTTGTAGAACACCTTTGGGATCAATTAGACTGGAGACTGTGAGCCAGGCTTTTTCGTGCACATCAGTACCTGACCACAAATGCGCTTCTGGAAGAATGGTCCAACATTCCCATAAACACACCCTTAAACCTTGTGGACGGCCTTCCTAGAAGAGTTGAAGCTGTTATAGCTGCATAGGGTTGGTCAAGCCAATATTGAACCGCACGGACTAAGACTGGGATTCCATTAAAGATCATGTGCGTGTAAAGGCAGGTGTCCCAATACTTTTGACAATATAGTATATAATGTAAGCACCTGTAATAAATAAATGTAACATGTTTCTTATTTTAGGGGAAAAAAATATGTTTTTATAAACATCTTAGGCAATGTGAGTCTCTTTTCATTCACATAGGCTAGATAGGGAGAGGAATGGGTGGGGGAGTTTCCTCCTAAAATGCTCCCCATATGACTACAGGGTTTGTAAGTCCCATTGGTAAAAGGATTCCTTATATCATTCAGTACTCACCTCAACCTCTGGGTTAAATCCTTGAAAAGACATCCGGCCAAAAAGTAAATTTTGGCAGACAGAGAAGCTCTGTGTTTCAGTAATATGACTTCTAAAGAAAAAAAAGAATATAGAACAATTCAATATAAAGCACATCATTCTATTTAGCTCAGCAAGCTACAGCCCTATCGGAGCCAGCATGTCCTGCCTAAAATTCAGGGCACTCTATTATCCAAATTGTGGCCAACGCTTGTATGGACACGATCTTGCCTGACTCCCTATGGCCACTAAGGCCTTTTCCACATGGGTAGCAGGCTGTACCATCTCATCCATAATACATTGCTATATTGATAGGCACAGAAGTGATAGAACTTACAACTTACTGAAATCTTCTTGGTAGCAACAGGACCATTTGATTGGATGTGCGCAGCAAATTTTACCGGTGCCATATACACTAAATTACCAAAAGTTTTGGGGTACCTACGTTTATACACACATGAACTTTAATGGCATCCCAGTCTTAGGCTGGGTTCACACTATGTGCTGCTGCAGGCCACAGCAGAGGGTCCCCATTCAACATTTTAGGTCTGAATTAGGGCACAATTTTTGGCTGAATTCTGACTTGAAACGGAGCCAAAGACACACAAGACTCTTCCGCCCCAGAGATGTGTGAACCTGTTCCATTGAGAGCCGGTCACAGTCTCCTGTGATGTGAATTGGATGCGGGGAAATTTGCAATAGTGTGTGAACCCAGCCTCAGTCCGTAGGGTTCAATATTGAGTTAGCCCACCCTTTGCAGGTATAACAGCTTCAACTCTTCAGGGAAGGCTGTCCACAAGGTTTAGGAGTGTGTCTATGGGAATGTTTGACCATTCATCTAGAAGCGCATTTGTGAGGTCAGGCACCGATATGGACAAGAAGGCCTGGCTTGTAGTCTCCCCTCTAATTCACCCCAAAGATGTTCTATCAGGTTGAGGTCAGGACTCTGTGCAGGCCAGTCAAGTTCCTCCCCCTCAAACTCACTCATTCATGTCTTTATGGACCTTGCTTTTTGCACTGGTGCTCAGTCATGTTGGAACAGGAAGGGGCCCTCCCCAAGCTGTTTCCACAAAGTTGGGAGCATGAAATTGTCTAAAATATCCTGACCTCAACCCAACAGAACACATTTGGGCCGGGAGAAAGTGGAAGCCCTGTCACCGCTGGAGGGCTTCATTCCTAGGTAAGTATTTTGTAATGTGCTAGTATGTGATGCATCCTAGCACATGAGGCAAATGCCTTAGAGGGGAACGTTTTTGTTTTTTACTGACACAGTTTACAACCACTTTAAAATAGTGATCCCAAAAGTCGCACTTGCGACCGGGCCCTGGTGTCCCACCATTAGGGGGTTGCTGGCCACAGGGCTCTGAGCTGAGAACATCTCTTATACAGCCCAGAGCCTGCACTGACAGTTCCCCTTCCCTCCTCCCTCGCATGGATGGGAGAGGAGAGAGCCAATGTTTGCCTTCTCCTCCTACCCCTCTTCTTCTTTGTGCACTGTGGGAAGTGTGAAGACCAGCAGATGAATTTGATCATTCACACTTCCTGCAGGGCACAAAGGAGGAAAGGGCGTGAGGAGAATGAGCACATTGGCTCTCTCCTCTCCCATCTGTGCGAGGGAGGGGAACCTGTCAGTGCAGGCTCTGGGCTGTATGAGAGAGAGAGATGCTCTCAGCTCAGAGTCTTGCTGAGGAGGCAGTGATAAACGGGACTGATGGGCAGCACTGATAGGTGGCATTGATGAGCACTGATAGGTGACATTGATGGGCTCTGATAGGCGGCACTGATGAACGCCACTGATAGGCGGCAATGATAAGCACTGATAGGCGGCATTGATGAGCACTGATAAGCAGAACTGATAGGCGGCACTGATAGACGGCATTGATGGGCACTAATAGTAGGCATTGATGAGCACTGATAGGTGGCACTGATAGGCAGCACTGATGGGCACTGATATACGGCATTGATGGGCACTGAGAGGCAGCACTGATGGGCACTGGTAGGCGGCATTGATGAGCATTGATAGGTGGCACTGATAGGCAGAACTGATGGGCACTGATAGGCAGCACTGATAGGGCTTCAGTGATAGGGCTGCAGTGATAGGGTTGCCCTGATTATCAGTGTAAACAATTTACTGACAGCCTTCCTGGTTATCAGCTCTCCTTTCCTCACCCAGACACAGCGTGGGAGGAAAGGACTGCCGATAACTGGCAGGTCTGTTTACATGTGATCAGTTGATCACATGATAAAGGGCTGCTGTGACCGGCCCTTTACCATAATCTGTGATTACTTGAAGGACACAGGAGTCACGGAGAGCGGGATGCACGCCCCCAGGGGGCACGCTGGAGGCAGAGTCCTGGGAGGATGCCCATGGACACCCTCCCAGAACTGGACCTCTAGGGCTCAGATGGAAAAGGGGGGGGGTCAGGGGGACATTCATGGTTTCTTGCACTGGGGGCCTGAAAGTTCTAGTTACACCTTTGTTGCTGCTGCTACTAAATGTCTTAGAGACAACAAGCACAGAAAGCTTGTATCAAGCTACCCGTCTATGACAAGAGACCCTGCCATACATGATATTATTAGAGTTGAGCGAACCTCTGGAAGTTCGGGTTCTGCTGGTCCGTCCGAACTTCGGGACAAAGACCGGGCCCGGGTCCGGACGGAACCCGAACGATCGCACGGACAACGAACCCCATTGAAATCAATGGGGACCCGAACTTTTATGCACAAAAATGGCTGTAACAAAGTCCTGGAGGAAAACGTCGGGAGATCCCGAAAGGTCCTGAAACAATGTCGGTAAAAACACGTATTTTCAAGCCCAGGGGTAACTAAAGTTACCCCAAGCAACAGGCACGCTAGCAAGCCCAAGGCAGGCCTGGGCCCGGGCCAGAAACAGGGCTTCAAGCCTGCCTGGTCGTCTTGGGCTTGAAGGTCTCCAAGCGAGTTGAGATTATTATAGTACATACCGTCCCAGAGAACAGTATCTGCCCATCGAACTATGTTCGAAAGACACGAACAACAGAGATTCTGTAAATCATCGTCGTCGTTGTTTCCACA
>BLSH010199850.1:136584-156899 GCA_018402905.1 Glandirana rugosa | reverse complement strand
CCTCAGAGCAACAGCACAGACAGCAGTAGTAAAGTAATCTATCTCAGGATGCAGGATCAGGTCTTAAAATGTCTCAAATCTGTCCCTCACGCAGTCAGCTACCTTTCCCTACACTAACCCAAGGAGCATGTGACTGCAGCACTGTGACTCCAGCTTATAAAGAGGCTGGGTCACATGATGCACCGGCCAATCACAGCCATGCCATTAGTAGGCATGGCTGTGATGGCTTCTAAGGGCAAACCAGTGAAACACTTGTTGATTGGCTGCCCTGCAGCTTCTCAACACGTGGAGTAAAATAGCAGAACCCCGGACCGAACCCGAACGATTTTTGAAATGTCCGGGTCCGGGTCCGTGCCACGGACACCCGAAAGTTCGGTACGGACCCGAACGTTACAGTCCGGGTTCGCTCAACACTAGATATTATATTAGAGTCCTGTCTGAAAATCTGTCAATGAAAGCAGAATTATCTTTACTGTGGGCATAGGGACATATATAGCGACCAAGGCTTACCTTGGCATTATATGCCATTACATAGAGGAGTGGTGGAAGATGATTTCTATACAGCAGCAAATATTGCAGATTGGTTTGAAAGAGGTCACTGCAAAATCTGAAATTCTGGCTCACAAAATAATTGCCATTGTGCCATGAGAATGGTGCATTGTAGCTTATGCAAACATCCTGGGGACTAGGGTTGCCACCTTTTCTTCAAGCCAAACCAGAACACTTTACACGGCATTTTTTGTAGTATACACTATAGACAATAGGATTGTAAAATACCTTTACACCTTTGGGTGACTTAAATAGAGTAGTAACAGGGTGTGCTGTGTATGCCACTGCGAACAGAGGGTGTAGCCACATTGTGTTAACCATGAGAGGGGCCTAAATTAGCCCACCCTACCTACAACACCCCTTACTATCCCCTGCATCCCAACCTTCTACTGGCAGTCCAAAGTAGCCCATCCTACCTATAGCAACCCACACTATCAACACCACAACAAAGTGGCCCATTCTATCTCAACACTCCAATTCAGTCCATCATATCCAAGGCACCACAAAGTGGACCACCCTAACCGCAGCACCACAAAGAATCCCACACCAGTGGGATGGACTGGAGGGCAGTGGGGTGCATAGGGGGAGGCAGTGGGGTGAACTGGGGGGGCTGTAGAGTGGTCAGGGGGGCAGTGGGATGGACAGAGGGGCAGTGAGATGGAGAGAGGGACTGTGGGATGGACAATGGAATGGACAGGGGGACCTTGGGATGGACAGGGGGACCGTGGGATGGATGGGGGACAGTGGGATGGATGGGGGGACAGTGAGATGGGCAGGGGGAACTGTGGGATGGATGGGGGGACTGTGGGATGGACATGGGGGCCGTGGGATGGACAGGGGGCCCGTGTGGTGGACAGGGGGACAGTGGGGTGGACTGTGGGGTGGACAGTGGGATGGACAGGGGGACTTAGGGGTGGACAATGAAAAATAATGGTTAGTTGCAGCCCTATTTAAAACTCTTACTCCTCCACTTTGAGCTTGGGCACGTACAGGTACCATTGCTCATTGTTAGATGTTCCTTCACCCTGGACTTTTTTGTCATCCTTTTCTGTCCGCTTTCTGCTCTTCTTCATAAACTATGGAGAGAAATAGAGAGGAATAATCATGTTTTAATGCATTCCCTCTGAGGACACAGTTTATGCTTAAACATATAGTAATACGATGGCCAAGCAGGAGCTCTGCTATCCTGGGTGGATGACTTCTTCTGAGGATCATGTGCCGCGCTGTGGCGTGATCTGTCACTCTGTCCACCAGACACAGCGGATGACAGATCAGTGTACCGGACCACTGTCGGTGGTATCATGTGATAGCTGTGACCAATAACAGCAAATCACATGGCAATTCTACGCAATGAATGGATTTGGGGGCTATTTGTACTGTCCTGGCGTTTTCAGGCCTCAAGAAATGAGATCGGCCATCAGTACATCAGGATTGATCAATTTTCAGATATACAGTATATCCCATAGTTTGTGGACACTACAGACTAAATAATATACACTCTGCACAAACTGTTGCCACTATATAAATCCTGTATAATAATAATATACACCGATTTGGGTTATTTTTAACCAATAAATGCAGCATTATACATTTTTGCCTAAATTTATGAAGAAAGATTATTTATTTGCAAAATTTATATAACAAAAACAATGAAAAGTATTGGTTGAACTAGATGGACTTGTGTCTTTTTTCAACCTGACTATGTAACTATGTAAAAACTCTTTTTTCCAAATTTTCGGTCTTTATTTGTTTAGCAAATACTGCAAAAAATGATTAAAATGTCATATGGGTACAGTGCGCAATAGCGCTGAAAGCTGAAAATTGGCCTGGGCAGGAAGGGGGTAAAAGTGCCCGGTGTAGAACTTGAAAAGCAGAATTGTGAAAAATACTGAGAATTATCAAGTGCTGATATGCCGGAACCCAAAAATGATGAAATTCTTAAAGTGGCTGTAAAGCCACTTTTTTTCTTCCTATAATCCTCGGTGTTATATCACAGTATGTGCCCCAGTGCATGTTGTTCATTTAAAAAATGAAGCTTCATACCTAATTTTAGAGCGCCGCCCGGGGAAACAACGGCGCTCTAAAATTAGGTATGAAGCTGCATTTTTTTATAGCTGAGCAGCGATTTGAAATTAGGTATGAAGCGCCATATTTTTTAACCACTTAAGGACCGAAAGGATTTCCCACTGTCGGACCAGAGCACTTTTTTCAATACGGCACTGCGTCGCTTTAATTGACTATTGCGCGGTCGTGCGACGTTGTACCCAAACGAAATTGACGCCCTTTTTTTCTCACAAATAATGACAAAAGAGCGACAATTTTGAAAAAAAAAAAAACAATATTTTCTACTTTTTGATATAATACATATCCAAAATAGATACTGTATATAAAAAAACTAATTTATTCATCAGTTTTGGCCGATATATCTTCTTCCTCATATTTGTGGCGATAGGTGTTTATTGATTGGTTTGCGCAAAAGTTGCCTTGTTTACAAACCATGAGAATTAATTTATGGAGTTTATACTATTTTTTTTTTTACTAGTAATGGCACAATCTGGGATTTTTATCGTGACTGCGATATTGCAGCGGACATGTCAGACATTTTTGACACTTTTTTGGGACCAATGACATTTATACAGCGATCAGAAATTTAAATATCCCCTGATTACTGTGTAAATGTCATTAGCAGTGAAGGGGTTAACCTGCAGGGGGCAATCTAGGGGTTAACTGTGGTCACTGGGCGTGTTCTAACTGTGAGGGGGCTGGGCAGCCAGGAGCATAAGAGATCTAACTGATCCCAATGACAGGGATCAGTAGATCTCTTACTTGCCACCTGACAGAGCGGGGAACCGTTGTATTTACAATGGCGGTACCCTGTTTTTCTTCTCCGCCAGGCAATCGCATGTAGCTGGTGGACATCGTGTCCGCCGGACCCGCGGCCATACTGCTGCAGAGTGCAGCGTGCTCCCTTCCGCTAGCCGTGCACTGGCGAGCCGCCGTTTATAGACAGAGATTTGCGGGATCGTGCCACTCTGCAGCAGTAAATGTACGTGAGCTGGTCCAGAACCGGTTAATAAATAACATACACTGGGGCACATACTGTAATATAACACTTGAGATTATAGGTAGTAAACAGTAATTTTAGCAGCAGGAGGGGAATGATCGGCACTGACACAGCCGACAGGCGGGGGGGCGGGGAGGGGGAGCAAGGAGAGACAGCGAAATGGTGGAGACATGTAAACTGACCACGGTGTGAGGGCTCAGCAGCCATGATAAATGTGGTCAGTTTACAGAGGGGAAGGTAGCACCAGGCAGGATCAACCAGGTATTTTAGATGATAGAAAGGACCAAATTACATACTGTAGCACAAGCACTGTGCTGTTATTCATGCTTTAAGGGAACAGAATCCATTTATTTATTTTTTTCAGGGTAACAACCACTTTAAGTGCAGTGTAAAGTTTAACTTCACAATTACGGAACTTTAAAAGGAATCTTAAACTTTAGACATGTGCAATGCGCTTCATTGCGAAACTAAATTTGGACAAAATTTTTGTCAGAGTTTCGGACGTATCTGAATTTGCAAATCACAATAGCAGTGAATTTCAGCTAATCCAAAATAATTTATAACAAAAACAATGAATTCATTAATTTCATTCATTTGCAAATTCAGAGGGATGTCATGCAAATTCAAAGCCATGAGCAAGTCACAATGCACAGAGTTGCACTGGAAACATAACACACTAATCCAAATCTTTCTAAATAATAATATATTCTAAATAAATATTCCCTTCTCCCCTTCCCCTTTTTTAGAAACCATTAGGGATGGAAGCAAGCATCTGTGGTTAGTTTATAACATTTAAATTCAATTCTGTCCTTCTTACCAGGATGATATGATTGCATCATTTTAGATTTTTTCTTACATTTGGGTTTAAGTGCAATATAGATCCCATTTAGATAGTTTTCCAATTTTTCTTTTCAATACAATATTCAGTTACATCCCTCACCATTGTTTCTGATGTGCTGGTGTTGGGATGGTTTGGTTTGGCTGTTTTCGTTCAGTTCCGGGAGCTGCGATGCGCACCGTAACCCCTCCCCCTTCCTCATCGCCTATTGGCGAGTCCAGGGTTTGGGCGGGTGTCCCGCTGCGCATCAACACCACACCCCCCCCGAGCTAAGTGTATGGCGTCAATCCCCAGGCGTCTAGGCGTGAGCACTTGGTGTTGCACAATGGCGTTACACGAGGAACAGTTTGGCACCAACTGCCGAGTGCCATGCTCACCTGCCGTGTGGCACCTCTCCTCATTTGTGTACGCTGGCATGACGTTGTCACCTGTGACCTGTGGCCTATTTGGAGCACTATTTAGTTGGCACTCTCGGCACCCAGTTCATCCATATGGTATTGTACCCTCCTGGAGACTATACACTCTGGGAAATCTTCACTAAAATCAGGAATCACAGTTAACATGTCCATTCCTTTCCCGTGTCTTCACCTCACATCCATTCTAGATGTTGGGTTGCCACTATGTCTCACCCTTATTCTCAGGGCTCCATCAGTCCTTTCCCACACCACAGTCTGTTCTCTGGTTGTCACCCATTCACCTTGGTCTTTCTGCTCACATCCTCTCTTTTCTATTATCATTTCCTTCCATTTCATACATGCACCATCACCCTGACCAATTCCATCCCTAGGTTTCCCGGATCACCCTGTCTCCATGGGGCCTCCTCCTCTTGGATACCTGCCTTTCTGAGAGAACATTTCCACACCGGGCCCAGGGTTTTACCACCTCTGCTCCCTGGACGAGCAACCCCAGCCGACCCTACATATCCCGACCCAGCACACTGGATACTTGGGTGAATTGTAAGTATGGAGGGGTTGTGGCATTTCCAACTTGCAGTGCCCCCTGTTCTGTTACATGATTTGCATGTAACATAAATATGCAGCTATAGTAATGTTTTTATAGTTGGTTATTATAATGCCATCTTGTGGTTCTTTTGGATATTACACCTTCCTATTGTATTTTCTAAGTGTGTACCTCCCATCCTCTGTGAGCTAATTTCCTCTTCCTAGTTCACTCTACTCTGTAACTTCCTGTTCCTGGTGCCCTCTGCTATTCTAGTTCCTCTTCCTGTGTCCTCTCTCTCATGAGGTAAAGAATATGGCTACATGCTAGAAGGCCTCACTCAATCTACTCGCATCCTAGGACACATTACTATGTTTTGACCTGCAGTTACCATCTTTCGACCATCTGTCACATTTGTTGTATGCTGTACCTGCTATTCCAATGAATAAACGCTCATGGAAGAAATCGGTAATTGGTGAGTCACTATCTGATAAGAACTGTCTGCGGTGATCATATCTGTTATACAGGCCAGGCATAGAGGTCTCAACAAGGGATAAGTCGCCATTACAACAGTTAGGAGTCAGAATACCCCCATTGCTAGACCCTCCCTAACCCATATTATTATTTCTAGATAACCTCTTCGCATCTGCTCCTGAAGAGTGATAAAATTCACGAAAGGCGTTCGAGCTATATGGATGCCGTCAAGATACACATTTTGATATGATGCCATACTATGACAAATTTTGAGAGCATTACCCATCCCTACGGGTCAGTTTTTAAGCAACCATAATCAGGGCATTTTACCTTGCTTTCAGCACATAGGGTCTGGCTTTAAATGTAAATATATGAATTGATACGTTTTATTCCAAGAGAAGGATATGAATTGATATGTTTCTGTATAACCATGTGACTTTGTTCTGTCATGTATATTCTTTTGAATAATCGCAATCATTTATTTACTTGCTATGTTTATTACCAATAAATCACATTTTCGCCAGATCCTTTTGATTGTTTCTATCATCTCAGATATTTGCTTCATTTAAAGTCCCACAACTCTCCCTTCTTTGTTTTGTGTTTCATTTCTACAAAAATACGAATCGATGCAGAACAACACATATACTAAACAAATCTGAATATACAAAACAAAATGATTCACTTAGCGAATTAATCCAAAATGAAACAAAACGTTTCCAACATACACATTTCTATTAAACTGGTTTTCTTTTAGATATGCTGTAATGGAAAAAATAAAGCTGGGGTAATGATTTAAAAAAAACGCACTTGTATGTATATTATTGGTTTAACAACTTGAGAACCAGGCAGAAATACCCCTTCATTACCAAGCCATTTTTCAGTTGTCAGTCACTTGATAGTTTGACTGACAATTAATCCATCAAGCAACACTGTCCTCTAATTAATTTTATATATTTGTTTTAGAGTCTTCTTTTAGTGGTATTTGTTAACCACTATTTTTTATTGACATACTTTATCCTACAAAATATAAAAAAAGAAATCTCAGGACAGTACAAACACCTCTGAAATGACCCCTTTTAACCCCTTGACCCCCAGGCCAATTCTGACACCTCTCACATACATGTAAAAATCTACATTTTTTTTGCTAGAAAATTATTTAGAACCACCAAATATTTTATATATATGTATATATATTAAGCAGAGGCCCTAAAGAACAAAGAGCCAGTTAGGCAAAGTATAAGCAGATTAACCACTTCAGCTCCGGAAGATTTTACACCCTTCATGGCCAGGCCATTTTGTGCAATACAGCACTGCGTTACTTTAACTGACAATTGCGTGGACATGCGAGGCTGTACACAAATAAAATGTATGTCCTTTTTTCCCATAAATAGAGCTTTCTTTTGGTGGTATTTGATCACCTCTGCGGGTCTTATGTATTCTGCTACATATTTTTGTATATTGATTGGTTTGTGTAAAGATTATAGCGTCTACAAACTATGGGATATTTTTATTTATTTATTTTCATTTTTTTTTTTACTAGTAATGACAGCAATCGGCGACTTATAGAGGGACTGCGATATTGTGGCGGACAAATCGGACACTAACTGACACATTTGACATTTTTTGGGGACCAGTGACACTAATACAGCGATCAGTGCTAAAAATATGCATTGTGCTAATGACACTGACAGGGGAGGGGGTAACATCAGGGGTAATGAAAGGGTTAACTGTGTTCCCTGGCAGTGATTACTAACTGTGTGGGGGTGGTTGCACTGTGGGAAGGCAAAGATCCGTGTCCCTGCTTAGCAGAAACATAAGATTTCTGCCTTCCCTTGTCACAGATTGGTGGATCCCGGCAGACATTTCGTCTGCTGGACCCACTAACTGGCTCCTGCTGTGTCCAATAATAGTGGGAGGGGTCCCCGCGGCGTGGGTGCATGCCCCAGACCTAGAAGTGCCAGATCATGTACGTAGTACGTGATCTGGTGCAGAGCAGCCATCTCTGCCATATTTTTCTGTGTAGTTACCACTTTTGGTGCCATACCAGCGCCGCAGCCACCATGGGGCCACGGCTGGGTGTCTGGTCGTGTACCTTTAAGGAGGGTTGGGCTCCTCCAGTCACCTGTCCTTCATCTATCCATTAAATTGTATGTGCTTCCACTGTGAAGCCTCTTATACAGAGTTAGGTCTGCAGTATACAGGGAGCCTTGTCTGGGCCTGCAGCTTACGCATACACTTGCAAATGTGTGTAACCAATCCCCTGTCTTTTAACTGCTGAACTGTTAGACAGGTCAGTTTGGCTTGGTGGCGGACTGGTCGGTAAGTTGAGCTCGGAACTTTTTTTGTTTTGTTTTTTTTGTTTTTTTGGGGGTTTTTTTAGGACTTGTTTTGTTTTTTTTTGCTTTTTGTCCATTTCTGCCATATATATGCGTGGGGCAGTCGTGAAGAGGTTTAAATCCATGATATTTCCTGGCTGTCAAGGACACTGGCGGCCGCCTGCTAATTAACAACAAGCTATTTATAGGAACAATGTGCTGCGTTAATGAGATACAAATACAACTCTTCTAGTGATACAAAAACAATTAAAGAACAAATATAAAAAGTTAGAAAAGTTCCCGGGGCTCAGTGATCCAAGCTGTGTCCAACAAGTGATTGCAGGGCCAATCTTCCTCTCAGTCAGAGTAAAGCCAAACAGCCAACATGCCCCCCCCCCCCCCACACACACACACACACACACCGGTGTGGTCAAGCTGCTTACCAGTTAAAGGGGAACACCACAATGGGTTAATAACATGAACTACTGTGTAGCAAACACCTTCCAGTCTGGCATTAGATCGTAAACGCGATAACATCACACCTTGTGGCCCCAGCTATTTACTGGTCGTTATGGACGCTGGTGGGTGCCACCTACTTAAAGCGGAGTTTCACCCAAAAGTGGAACTTCCACTCATCGCACCCCCCCCAGGTGTCACATTTGGCACCTTTCAGGGGGGAGGGGGGAGAGGATACCTGTCTTTGATAGGTGTATTTTTACCCACATCCAGGAGTCCAAGCCACAGCCGTCAGCAGCCCGGCTCCCTCCTCCTCGCATATGCGCAGTAGGGGTCCAGCCGTGGAGTCTAAACACTTCCGGGTTCCCTTACCTGCAATGTATGTGGCTGCACCTGACCGGCTGATCCAAAGATAGGTGGCGGTGCCGACATCGTTGGACTTCAGGACAGGTAAGTGTCCTATTGTTAAAAGTCAGCAGCTACTGTATGTGTAGCTGCTGACTTTTAATTTTTAAAGGGGCAGCGGCGGGCGGAGGACCTCCGCTTTAAACAGGAAGTAAACCCTGATGGATTTTACTTCTTCTTTAGTTCCCTGCACAGTAAAAGCATAATGGGCTAGGATGCATCAAATATTAGCCCATCATGTGCCACTCATCTGCAATCGACGGCCGCGCTGTCCCCGCTGGAGGCCGCGCCCTCTTCCTTCCAGGGCCGCGGACTCCAGCTCTGTGATTGTCCGGAGTCGCGTGACGTCACTCGCGCCAATCGCGGCACGATCCTAGTGAAGAAACGGCACGTTGGTCCGTTTCTTCACTGTGCATGTGCCGATGACGTCGGTGCAAGCGTATTTAGGAGATATTCTCGGTACCTACAGGTAAGTCTTATTATAGGCTTACCTGTAGGTTAAAGTGGTTGTAAAGAGTTTACAACCACTTTAACAACCAGCACTAATTGAATATATTCCTTGCATACCACGTGGCTACACCACGACTTGTTCAACAAATCTATTTATTTATATAGTTTAGTGAAGCCACATTAGAGCCAGTTTATGCAATATTTACCATGCGGTAAATATTACATAAACTGACACTGAACTGACATTTTGAATATCACAGGAAATAACTGGAAAAAATATGTCGCATGATGTGATTATCTCATGCGATATTCTTTAGTGACTTGAACTCCCGGTGTGAAGGAAAGGAGTGGTGTTGCTAGGGGCAACCATGTCTGACTTTTTTCAAAACAATAAAGATTAACTCAAGGAAAAACTTTTTTCCATTATTGATTATCAATCAATCAAGATAGAGTAAGGGAGGGTTATAACACCTGTCAGGCTCTGTGTCCCATAGGGGAGATTTCCCTTTACTTCCTGTCCCACAGTCAAAACAGGAAGTGAGAGAAAATCCCTCTAAAATGAGGGAATCCCAGAACTAATGGCCCCATTGGAAGAATTTCCCTTTATTTGGGTTCTGGTGTCCACCCAAAATGTAGGATTTTCCAGTGTTAGGATGCTGAAAATGCTGCCTGTACAATTTTTTGATATCTTGTGGGGCATTATGGGCGGCACTGAGGTAACGCTCATTAACCACTTCAGCCCCGAAAGGATTTCCAGCTTTAGGACCGGAGCCCTTTTTGCGATTTGGCGCTGCGTCGCTTTAACTGACAAATGCGCAGTCGTGCGACGTTGTACCCAAACGAAATTTGTGTCCTTTTTTTCCCACAAACAGAGCTTTCTTTTGGTGGTATTTTATCACCTCTGCGTCATTTCTGATCGCCGCTATAAACAAAAGAAGAGCGACAATTTTGCAAAAAAACCCAAATTTCTTACTTTTTGCTAAAATACAAACCCAAAAAAAAAAAATATAAAAAAACATTTTTTTTCATCGGTTTTGGCCGATTTATATTCTTCCTCATATTTGTGATAAAAAAAAAATCGCAATCGGCGTTTATTGATTGGTTTGCGCAAAAGTGGCCGCGTTTACGGATGAGAATTAATTTCTGGGGGTTTTATTTATTTTTTTTTTTTTTACTAGTAATGGCGGCGATCTGCGATTTTTAGCGGTACTGCGATATTTCAGCGGACATGTCGGACCATTTTGACACTTTTTTGGGACCATTGGCATTTATACAGCGATCAGTGCTATAAAAATGCACTGATTACTGTGTAAATGCCATTGGCAGTGAAGGGTTTAACCTGCAGGGGGCGCTCTAAGGGTTAACAGTGTTCCCTGGGCGTGTTCTTACTGTGGGGGGGACTGCCCTAGCTGGGGAAGGGAAGCGATCACACCTTCCATGTAGAGGAAGGCTGTGATCACAGCCCTTCCCCCTTCACAGAACGGAAGTCCGTGTTTACTTACACGGACCTCCGGTCTTTCACTCCGGGGGGGGGCATCGCGGGTGGCCGGCGGAGATAGACTCCGCCGCACCCACTCCCTGGCCCTCCCCGGACACAGTGAGCGTGCGGGCGCGCCTCCAGCGGCGCGCGCACGCTCACTGGGCTCGATCTCGCGGCCGCCGTCATATGACGGCGATCCGTGTTACAGAGCCACTTTGTCACCGTCATTTGCCGATCAGCCGTCGGCAGGTGGTTAACACGCATTTAGCGCTCTGCAGTGGCTCTGACTGCTATGAATGGTCCCCAAACATGTCCTGTACAGCAGTGTTAATTTTGTCAACTAAAATATTTTCGTCTACTAAAGTAATACTATTTTAGTCGATTAAGGCTTGATTCACACTAATGCATTTTTTGATGTGTTTTGCATTTTGCAGAAACATAGGGAATTTCTTTAACATGGGTTCCTATGGAGCGTTTTGCATCTAATATACTTCAATGGGTATGCAAAAAAAAAGCAAGTCCTGCGTTTTTACCATGTTTTGCCACAATTTGCGTTTTACTTTTTTAAATCTGCCCAGCAACAAATCCCCCCCCCCCAAAAGAAAAAAAACATTAAAAATGCAAATTGCAGCAAAAACGCAGTAAAAAAACGCAGAAAGCACATCCAAAAGCACTGCATTCACACTAATGCGTTTTTTGATACATTTTACAGAAATGCAGGGAATTATTTTAACATGGGTTCCTATGGAACATGTTCACATCAATGCATTTTCGTGCCTCTGTGTTTCTGGAAAGGGCTGGGGACTTTTTTGCTGCAAAATGCAACGTTTTGCATGTAATAGACTTCAATGGGCATGCAAGAAAAAGTGCTGCAGTTTTGACGTGATTTTACCTTGATTTTGCCGCAATTTGTATTTTGTATTTTAAATCTGTCTAGCAAATAAATCCCCCTCCCCCAAAAAAAACGCACAGTGTAAATCACGTCAAAATCACGGTTAAAAATGCGGAAAGCACAGCAAAAAGTACTGCAAAAACGCTGAAAAGCAACATGCATGTAAATTGAGCCTAAAATACGACTAAGGCTGCTTTCACACTTATGCGACTTGTCCTGCAACTTGGGACTGCAAAGTCATATGACAAGTCGTTCCCCATTATTTAAATGAGTACCGTTCCTATCTGTAGGACTTCAAGTTGTGCCGACTTCAAAGTAGTCCCTGCATTACTTTGGCCCAACTTTGATGCAACTTGAGGTCCATAGATTTCAATGTTAAACCCTCAAAGTCTCATGCAAATCGCACACAGGCGTTCCGATCAGGCTCGTCAGTCAGTTTTTCAGGCGGACGTGATTGGACGCTCCATTCAGACCTGTGAAGCGGTGGATGTCAGCGGTAACATGTCCGCTGACATCCGATGATATCCAATCTTGTCCGCGAAATCCAGACGGGTAGAAACCCTATTTTCACATTTACACCAGGAGTATATAATGTTTGACAATTCTAAAGCAATAATGCATTAAGGCTCCGTTCACATCTAGGTGTCTTTGGGCGATTTTCTGCTCTAAGCCTCAGCTCTAAAAACGCCCAACAAGACAAATCCCATTCATTTCAATGACCCCTGTTCACATCTGAGAATTCTGTCGCCTGAAGCCAAATGCCCCTCGCTCGAAAAATGACATGAGCTTCTTTTTTGGCAGATTATAGGCGTTTTACTTCTTTTCATTGGTGACTTGTCCACTTCAAAACTCCTGTACAGTAAAAGCTGCAAAAACACCAGAAAAATGATAGCAATGCCCAGATGTGAACAGAGCCTAAAATGTAACTAAAGACATCAGATTTTAGTTTACTAAAGTACGACTAAAACTAAAATGGCATTTTAGTCAAAAGACTATAACTAACACCAAATCGAAATTTGATGACAAAATGACAAAAATGACAAAATGAACTGCTGTGCAGGAAGGAATGCTGGAAGTGTTAGTTCTGCAGATCACATGAGTGACACCCAAGAGACTGATCAGTCCTCAATATTCCAACATAGCGACCTACAGCCTCCCATCATTCCCCCCGTCTCTTCTCACCTTCATCTGCAGCAGATTGTGGGACAGCTTCTTCTTCTCATCAGCCATGGTGAGACCCTCACACAAGTGACAACCTGACACTGATAGAGGGGACCCAGTACCAAATATACAAGCCAGCTACTGGCAGCACCAATCAGTAATAAGACAGCGAGCCCGCCTCCAGCTCAGGCCCTGGCCTGCAGAGTGATTGGCCTGCTTCATGTGACCTATGAGAGTATCTCCTCATACTCCCAGCAACAGTATGCAAAGGCAGAATATTATCATTATTATTACCTCTATATTGTGAACAATCACCACAGGGAGTGAGGGACACCTATTAGCCAAATATGTAGGCATAGGACACACCCCCTGCCACGCCCCCGTATAAGAGAATTATACAAAAATAAATGAATGGTTAAACCCACATGTTTTTGTTTTGCCACTACTATTCATTTATATTGATTTTTGATATTTACAAACACAGCAATTTAGAAACTGGATGAAAGTTTTAGCACCAGGAAACGCTTTTTGAAAGATAAAAAGTGCATTTTATGTACAAATATATAGATCAGAGCAACATGAAGGATAAATGAGGAGGAAAGAGGGACAGAGGGACTTTGTTCCAAATCATGGACAGTTGGGAGTGATGATCATGAGGAAGGAAGGAGGGGCCAAATGTCCCCTCTGTCCACATATGGGACAAGTGGTAGACAAAATAAATTAAAATAAAGCACTGTTTAAAAAAAAAATAATAATAATAATATGCAGTATTAGTCAGTTGTACTTACTAGGGAGGAGCTTCGTGTTCGGGTCGAACGTATGTTCGACCTGAACATCGGCTTATCTCTTGTTCAGGGAAACCCGAACATTATGGGGCGTTTGCGGCAACTTTGCGGCCCCATAATGTTTTCAAATAGTGGCGGAATGCCGCCCGCTGATTGGCCAGAGCATGCACATGACCTGCATGCTTTGGCCAATCACGGGCGGCCTGCTGCGAGAGCTTTGATTGGCTAAAGGCAGGATGCTTTTAGCCAATCACTGCACAGCAGCCTCAATCATCCCCCCATACTATATAAAACCGCTTGTACAGCAGCTCTATGCAGTGTGTCGACGTTGTTAGAGAGAGAGCATAGGTTCCTGAATACAGGAAGTTTAGATAGCTAGCTTGAAAAAATTGTTAAAAAAATAAAAAAAATTCCAAAAAATAGATAGCTAACTAGATAGATAGTTAGAAATCTAAAATATATCTGTCAGTTAGTGCAGACAGGTTAGTGTAGGAAAAAAAAAAATATATATATATATATGTATATATATATATATATATGGCTATATATCTGCACAGTGAACTATATATCAGTGTACACTGTACATACGGTATATAGTACACTTGACATGGTGTATTAAAATATATACAGCCTGATATACAATATATATATATATATATATATATATATATATATATATACACAGCGTATTGAGTGTGCACTATATATCTGTACATAAGGTATATAGTAAACTTGCCGTGGTGTATTAAAATATATACAGCCTGTATATACACACACAGTGTATTGAGCGTGCACTATATACAGTATCTGACAAAAGTGAGTACACCCCTCACATTTTTGTAAATATTTTATTATATCTTTTCATGTGACAACATTGAAGAAATGACACTTTGCTACAATGTAAAGTAGTGAGTGTACAGCTTGTATAACACTGTAAATTAACTGTCCCCTAAAAATAACTCAACACACAGACATTAATGTCTAAACAACAAAAGTGAGTACATCCCTAATTGAAAATGTCCAAATTGGGCCTAATTAGCCATTTTCTCTCCCCGGTGTCAGGTTTTAGGTGTGAATGGGGAGTAGGTGTGTTAAATTTGGTGTCATCGCTCATACTGGTCACCGGAAGTTCAACATGGCACCTCATGTCAAAGAACTCTCTGAGGATCTGAAAAAATAGAATTGTTGCTCTACACAAAGATGGCCTAGGCTATAAGAAGATTGCCAAGACCCTGAAACTGAGCTGCAGCACAGTGGCCAAGACCATACAGAGGTTTAACAGGACAGGTTCCACTCAGAACAGGCCTCGCCATGGTCAACCAAAGAAGTTGAGTGTACGTGCTCAGCGTCATATCCAGAGGTTGTCTTTGGGGAATAGATGTATGAGTGCTGCCAGCATTGCTGCAGAGGTTGAAGAGGTGGGGGGTCAGACTGTCAGTGCTCAGACCATACACCGCACACTGCATCAAATTGGTCTGCATGGCTGTCGTCCCAGAAGAAAGCCTCTTCTAAACATAATGCGCAAGAAAGCTTGCAAACAGTTTGCTGTAGACAAGCAGACTATGGACATGAATTACCGGAACCATGTCCTGTGGTCTGAGACCAAGATAAACTTATTTGGTTCAGATGGTGTCAAGCGTGTGTGGTGGCAACCAGGTGAGGAGTACAAAGACAAGTGTGTCTTGCCTACAGTGAAGCAGGGTGGTGGGAGTGTCATGGTCTGGGGCTGCATGAGTGCTGCCGGCACTGGGGAGCTACAGTTCATAGAGGGAACCATGAATGCCAATATGTACTGTGACATACTGAAGCAGAGCATGATCCCCCCCCCCTTCAGAGACTGGGCCACAGGGCAGTATTCCAATATGATAATGACCCCAAACACACCTCCAAGATGACCGCTGCCTTGCTAAAGAAGCTGATGGTAAAGGCGATGATTGGCCAAGCATGTCTAAAGACCTAAACCCTATTGAGCATCTGTGGGGCATCCTCAAACAGAAGGTGGACGAGCGCAAGGTCTCTAACATCCACCAGCTCAGTGATGTCATCGTGGAGGATTAGAAAAGGACTCCAGTGGCAACCTTTGAAGCTCTGGTGAACTCCATGCCCAAGAGCATTAAGGCAGTGCTGGAAAATAAAGGTGGCCACATAAAATATTGACACTTTGGGCCCAATTTGGACATTTTCACTTAGGGGTGTACTCACTTTTGTTGCCAGTGGTTTAGCCATTAATAGCTGTGTGCTGAGTTATTTTGAGGGGACAGCAAATTAACACTGTTATACAAGCTGTAAACTCTCTACTTTACATTGTAACAATGTGTCATTTCTTCAGTGTTGTCACATGAAAAGATACAATAAAATATTTGCAAAAATGTGAGGGGTGTACTCACTTTTGTGAGATACTGTATCTGTACATAAGGTATATAGTACACTTGACGTGGTGTATTAAAATATATACAGCCTGGTGTATATAAATATATATATACACACAGCGTATTGAGTGTGCACTATATATCTGTACATAGGTTATATAGTACACTTGACGTGGTGTATTAAAATATATATATATAGTCTAGTGTATACAGATATACACACAGCGTATTGAGTGTACACTATATATCAGTGCATTTTGGGGTGTGCGGTATATGGCACACTACTTGACGTGTTGTCTTCAAATATATACAGTCTAGTGTATACAGATATACACGCAGCGTATTGAGTGTACACTATATATCGGTACATTCAGGGGTGTGCGGTGTATAGTAAAGTGTAGTTGGGTTGCTAAAAAAAAAAAAATCATGTCATGAAGGCCACAAAGGAGAGGCAGACGCTCCCAGGCCACTAAAAGATGGCAAGCAGCCTCTGTGTCTTCAGTGAAAGGTGGCGGACGTGGTGCATCCTCTGCAGGAGGGTCACGCTTGTCCTTTTTTTCTGCTGTTGGACGTGCTATTGAGCCACAACATGCAGAAGAGTTGGTGGAGTGAATAACAAAGACGTCCTCATCCTCCTCATCCTCTGTGACCCAGGCTCGTACAAGTTCGCCTTCCAACGTATCTGGCAAAGCGGCCTATTCCACCAGATCCTTGTCCACAGTTACTCTTTCTGTAGCCTCACCATCATGCACGAGGAGTCACCTGAGTTGTTTGACCATAGTGTCGGTTACATGCTCATGGAGGATTCGCAGCAGTTTGAAGGCTCCGATGTTGGTTACCAGGTTGAGGAAGGGGGTAGCATGAGCCTAGAGACAGGGGGTGCCGCAAAAGGACAAGAAACTAGCAGTCATGTTCCCCCAGCTGCAGCATATTGCCAGGTTTTCTCCAGTGACGAGGAGGGAGGGGATGATGAGGACACGGACTGTACTTGGGTGCCTGAGAGAAGAGAGGAGGAAAGTGAGGAGGAGGAGGCCAAACTCCAACAAGGCAGGATGTCCTCCAGGGGCCAGCTTAAGGGCAGCCACCCAATTGCATCAGCCCACAGAGCTCCACAAGTGCAGGGCGCTGCTGCCTCCCTGCCGACTTCCAAAATTTCTTTGGTGTGGGCATTTTCAGCACGTGCAGTAGATCGCACCGTTGCATTTTGCAATCTATGTCTGAAGCGGGTCAAGCGTGGCCAGGACTCCAGCCATTTGGCCACTACTGTCTTGACAAAACATATGACGACCAGCCATGCAGTCCGTTGGCAAGAGTACCTGAAGAACCCACACCAGAAAACAAGGCTAACTCCTCCTTGCTCCTCATCTGGGATCTCAACCCCTACTATACCTGCAGCCCTCTCCAAAACCTGCACTGAGAGGAATGAAGGTGTAGCAATGCGTGCCACAACTAATACTTGCAGCCAATCTGCTAGCAGTACACCACCAGGTGAATTCAGCAGGCAAATATCCCTAACCCAGTTGCTGAACCGTAAAAAGAAATACTGTCCCAGCCATCCACATGCTCAGCGTCTTAATGCTAGCTTGGCCAAATTGCTAGCATTCCAACTGCTGCCTTTTCAGCTGGTAGACTCTGCCCCCCTTTCCTTTGTGGAATGTGCTGTCCCACAGTGGCATGTTCCCAAAAGAGATTTCTTTTCACATAAGGCCATTCCAGCTCTCTACCGTCATGTGGAAAGCAATATTTTGGCCTTGTTGAACAGTGCGGTCAGCAGCAGGGTTCAAATTACCGCTGACTCATGGTCCAGCAGGCACGGTCAGGGACGTTACCTTTCCTTCACGGCGCACTGGGTAACTCTTCTGGCAGCTGGGAAGAATGCAGTACAGGGTTTAGTTTTTGAAATAGTTCCGCCACCACGCCTCCAAAAAGCTGGTGGTGATTTTTCCACATCCGCCTCCTCCTCCACCCTTCTCCTCTTCTTCTACCTCTGTGGCCTCTTCTGCAGAATTGTCATCTGAACCTGCAGTGCTCCCTAAGCGTTCAAGGGGCTATGCAAGCAGTCAGGCTAAAATACGCCATGCGGTGTTTGAGTTAGTCTGTCTTGGAGACAGGAGCCACACTGGGGAAGAGATTCTTTTAGCCTTGTGGGGGCAGGCTCAGAGGTGGTTGACACTACAGCAGCTTGAGCCAGGAATGGTTGTATGCGACAATGGTACCAACCATCTCTCTGCCCTCCGACTGGGACAATTGACACATGTTCCATGCTTGGCACACGTCTTGAATTTGGTGGTGCAGCGTTTCTTGACCAGGTACCCAGGCTTACCAGATATCCTGAGGCAAGCCAGAAAAGTCTGTGGTCATTTCCGGCATTCATACAATGCCAGTGCCCGGCTGGCTGACATCCAGTGGGAATTCAACCTGCCCAACAATCGCCTCATTTGTGACATGCCCACCAGGTGGAACTCAACATTGGCAATGCTGCAGCGGTTGCACGCACAGCAGAGGGCCATCAATAAGTACCTCTGTGAGCATGGCACCAGGACAGGCTCAAGGGAGCTTGGCTTTTTTTCGCCAGGTCAGTGGCTAATGATCAAGAATGCATGCACTGTCCTGTCACCATTTAAGGAGGCCATAAGCATGGTGAGCAGCGACAATGCATGCTTCAGTGACACTGTCCCACTAATATTCCTTCTGGAGCACACGCTTCGTGGAATCATGGACAAGGCAACTGAGGCAGAACAGAGGGAGGAAGAGGAGGACTTCCTTTCCTCTCAAGGCCCCCTTTATGCAGAGAGCATTCCTGCAGAGCTGCCAAACACACGGAAGGAGGAGGAAGATTGTGTCAGCATGGATGTGGAGTATAATACGCAGCAGTCTTCAAGGGGTCATGGCTTTCAGGCCCCAGAAACCCAAGGAGTTGTACGTGGCTGGGAGGAGGGAGTTCCTGATAATGTCATCCTCAGTGACCCAGAGGACACTTATGCCTCCTCAAACCTATGCTGCATGGGCTCTCTGATTCTGAAAAGCCTGTGAAAAGACCCTAGGATTCGTGGTATCAAGGAGAGGGATCATTACTGTCAGGCAACCCTTCTTGATCCACGTTACAAGGGTAAATTTGCAGAATTCATCCTGCCTGTGCAGAGTGTGCAGAGGATGAAACATCTTCAGGATACCTTGAAGAAAAGTTTGTGCAACGCCTTTCCAGAGCCTGGGAGTTTACCATGTCTTGCTGCTGGCCCTGGACAACGTGTTTCTGATGCTTCGGTCGTTCAGAGGCAGAGTGGTGGAGAAGGTGGCCGGCTGAGCAATGCCTTTAAAAAAAATTTCAGTCCTCAGTACCCAGACCTGATAGGTTCAAGCAACCATCGTCAGCGTCTGCATTATATGATGCAGGAATATATAGGGGCAAGAGCAGACTTGGAGACCTTTCCAACTGAGCATCCACTTAGTTACTGGGTCTTGAGGATGGACCACTATCCGAAACTTGCTCAATATGCAATTGAGCTACTGGTCTATCCTGCATCCAGCGTGCTTTCTGATTGGCCATTTAGTGCTGCTGGAGGGTTCGTAATCGATCAAAGAGTGCGCCTGTCCACAGACTCAGTTAATAGGCTCACATTTATAAAAATGAATCAGTCCTGGATCAGCAGCTATCAAGCCCCTGATGCTGATGCAACTGATTAAATTTGCTAGGGATCTGGGATCCCTTGAAGACTGCCACTGCTCATATTCTTCCTGTCCATAATCTAGAACTATATTTTCTATTTAGGGCACCACCAACACCCAAGGCCCATTTTTTCTGCTCCTGATTTACAGGGGCATGCCATAGCAATTTTTAAAATTATTTACAACATCAAGCCCAGTTCCTTCCAACAAGAGTAACTGCAAGTGGTTACAGCGTTCTGGCGCCGCCAGCTCCCAAGGCCCAATTTTTGGCCACCTGTTTGACTGGGGGCTTTCGTCACAATTTGTAAACTAATTTGCAACATCAGGCCCAGTTCCTCCATCCAACAAGAGTAACTGCAAGGGGTCCATCGCTATTTAACCCAGAACCCACAACCGCCACGGTCTTGTGACATTGGGGAACGTCAATGAGAACAACCTACCTCCTTGACCCGGACTACAACGTTTAATCAAA
>BLSH010199850.1:109352-136574 GCA_018402905.1 Glandirana rugosa | reverse complement strand
TATCCTGCATCCAGCGTGCTTTCTGATTGGCCATTTAGTGCTGCTGGAGGGTTCGTAATCGATCAAAGAGTGCGCCTGTCCACAGACTCAGTTAATAGGCTCACATTTATAAAAATGAATCAGTCCTGGATCAGCAGCTATCAAGCCCCTGATGCTGATGCAACTGATTAAATTTGCTAGGGATCTGGGATCCCTTGAAGACTGCCACTGCTCATATTCTTCCTGTCCATAATCTAGAACTATATTTTCTATTTAGGGCACCACCAACACCCAAGGCCCATTTTTTCTGCTCCTGATTTACAGGGGCATGCCATAGCAATTTTTAAAATTATTTACAACATCAAGCCCAGTTCCTTCCAACAAGAGTAACTGCAAGTGGTTACAGCGTTCTGGCGCCGCCAGCTCCCAAGGCCCAATTTTTGGCCACCTGTTTGACTGGGGGCTTTCGTCACAACTTGTAAACTAATTTGCAACATCAGGCCCAGTTCCTCCATCCAACAAGAGTAACTGCAAGGGGTTACAGTGTTCTGGCACCGCCAACACCCAAGACCCAATTTATCGCTACCTGTTTGACTGGGGGATTTTATTACAATTTTTAAACTAATTTACAACAGCAGAGCCCGCGCCAACATTTTTTTTAAAAATGACGTGGGGTTCCCTCCCAACATCCAAACCAGGCCCTTCAGGTCTGGCATGCAATTTAAGGGGAACGCCGTGCTAAAATTTTAAAAGAAAATGACATGGGGTTCCCTCCAAAATCCAAACCAGGCCCTTCAGGTCTGGTTTGGAATTTAAGGGGAACCCCACACCAATTTTTTTTTTTAATAAAAATGACGTGGGGTCCCCCCCAAAATCCAAACCAGGCCCTTCAGGTCTGGTATGGATTTTAAGGGGAACCCTGCGCCAACTTTTTTTTAAAAATGGCGTGGGTCCCCCCAAAATCCAAACCAGACCCTTATCCAAGCACGCAGCCCTGGCATGGCAGAAGGGGGTGGAGACTGGCGAGTGCCCCCCCTCTGAACCATACCAGGCCACATGCCATCAACATGGGGAGGATGCTTTGAGGTCGCCCCCAAAGCACCTTGTCCCCATGCTGATGGGGAGAAGGGCCTCATCCCCACAACCCTGGCCAGTGGTTGTGGGGGTCTGCGGGCAGGGGGCTTATCAGAATCTGGAAGCCCCCTTAGTAAGTGGCCCCCAGATCCTGACCCCCCCATGTGAATAGGTTTGGGTTACATTGTACCCCTACTCATTCACCAAAAAAGAAGTGTAGTGTAAAAGAAAACAAGAGGCAGTTTTTGACAAGTCCTTTATTTCTCCCTTCGTCTTTCAGGACAGCACCTGGAAAGAGCGCAGCTCTGCCCACTTCCTAGGAAACACTGCAGTCAGAACTTTAAAGTCCGCCCTCTTCCACCATGGCCTCAGTTGTAGTGTTTCCTCCAGCCATGGTGGAAGTGCTGCAGGGGACCGAAGGTGGGCTGCGCTCTCTCCAGGTGGAGGGGGTTAGTAGGCCTACCTTGTGCGGTTTGATTGGTGTGAAGGCTAACCCAACACCCCCCCTGGATGGGTGGGGGGTAGTTTCGGTGTCCTCCTCCCCTTCGAGCCCAGTGAGGGCAGAGACTGATGGTGGTCCCTCTCCAACAGACTGGGCGAGGCAAACAGGAGCCACGGGGACAGGGTGGAAGCCCCGTGGCTTCTCCAGCACTCGTTCCGGGTTCCGGAGGACGGGCGACGTTATCTCCGGTGGGGCGGGACTTCCGGTAGGGCGCGCGGCTTCTGGTTTCAGCCGCTGGAACGCAGGGGGAGGTGGGCGGACCTTCGGCCGGTGCATTTCCGGTCCCGCAACGTCATGAAATTCAGATTTTCAGGCCAAAATAAAAAGAGCTGGATGGACGCCCATTGTGCACTCTGCAAGATGGAGTCAGAAGCTTCAGCGCCAGTGGCAGGAGCAGGAGCCACAAGCCAGGCCCAGGTAAGTAGGCAGAGGTCTCAAAATAAGCATGGGAAAAATGTTTGTTCCCTCCCTTTCCCCCCTAAGGGGGAGGGGGAGGGGGAGCCTGCACCACTACCCTCAGAGGTTGGTTTGGGGGTTTTGTGGTAGAACAGGAAGCTATGAGGTTTGTTTTGTGTGTCACTGTTTTTTAATTGATGTAGGTCTGCTAGTGTGATAGACCAGATCATATTGTCTTAATGCTTGTGTTTGGTATTGGTGTCTTTCAGGTGAAATGTAAAGAGAAATTAAAGCATATCTCCTCTTCTCCCAAAGAAATGTGCGTCATGTAAAGCCGCACTTAGGGAGTCTTGGACCAAACCATGGTGCAAGGCCTGTATATCAGAATTAGTGAGAGAGGAGACAGCAGCAGCACCTCCGACTCAACCTAGTGAGATGCTGACATGCTTTAGGAAGGAATTGGAAGACACATTTCAATCCTTCCGTTCTTATCTAGATAAGCATCCAGTGCCTCAACAACCCAGGAGTAGCTCGCTTAGTGGATTCAGATGAAGAGGAAGGAGGTAGTACTTCCTCAAAATCAGAAGAGGAAGACGAGTAAGAGAGACAGGGGACTGCCTCCCGCTACAAATTAACCCTGGACGAAGTGGATGAACTATTAAAAATCATCCATACTACGTTAAAAATGAAAGAAGACAAAACCCAATTGTCTCATCTTGATAGGAGGTATGAAGGGATGGATGAAATTAAGCACAGGGTGTTCCCAGTGCATAAGGTGCTGACAGAGACTGTCAAGAGAGAGTGCAAAGACCCAGAAAGGGCCCCCTTTTTCTCTAGATCTCTGAAAAGGAGATTCCCCTTTGACGAGAATGCCGCACACATCTGGAATAAAAGACCCAAGTTGGATGTGGCATTCTCCCAAGTGTCACGTAACACTGACCTAGCCTTTGAAGACATGGGGGTCCTAAAAGACCCCATGGATAAAAGGGCAGATGCATTACTAAAGAAAGCTTGGGATTTGACAATTAACAATCTCAAACCGGCAATGGCATTGACTGTAGTAGCCAGAAACCTGGATCATTGGCTAGAGCAACTGGAAGTTCACATCAAAGCAGGTACTTCCCACAAGGATTTGTTGGACACTCTACCAGCATTGAAAAAAGCAGTAGGTTATTTGGCTGATGCTTCGGCGGAATCCATAAGGAGGACCGCTAGGTCCTCTGCTTTAGTTAATACAGCAAGGAGAGCTTTGTGGATAAAGACTTGGACTGGCGATTCAGTGTCCAGGACAAAGCTCTGTGGTCTTCCCTTTGAGGGGGATTTAGTCTTCGGTCCAGGCCTAGATGCTGTTCTAGATAAAACAGTGGACAGGAAAAAAGCGTTTCCAAAGAAGCAGAAGATTGGGCCCCAGACCAAAAAGGTTTCGGCCTTTTCAACAGTCCAGGGACCCCAAGGAATCAGGAAAGAAACCTTGGAGGCCTCAAAGAGGACGTGGCAGGACTGGGGTGCTTTTTCGGCCCCCTGGCCAGCCAGAAAAAAGTCAGTGATGATCCCAGCGTGGGAGGGCGACTACAAGCCTTTCTCCCACAGTGACAGATAGAGACAACCAGTATGTTTATTCTCAAGATCATCGAAAGAGGATACGCACTGGAATTCTCGTAACTCCCCCCTTCCAGATTCTATGTGACCCAAACCCCCAAAGATCAGGAAAAGTCGTTAGCAATGACGACTTTGATAGAGGATTTTCTACAACAGCAAGTAATCATACCATTGCCTCGAATAGAGGAAGGTCGGGGTTGTTATTCACACATTTTTGTGGTGAAAAAAACATCAGGGAAATTCCGTTTAGTAATAAACCTGAAGATTCTGAACAGGGCCATCAGATACAAGAAATTTCGGATGGATACGATTTATTTGTTCAGATAGCTGCTCCCGGTGGGCTGTTTTTTGGTCTCAATAGATCTCCGGGACGCGTATCTACATATCCCCATGGAAGCTGCATCCCAGAAATACCTGAGGTTTGCGGTCAGCATAAAGGGAGTAGTGTTGCACTTCCAATTCAGAGCTCTCCCCTTCGGTCTGTCTTCGTCACCGAGGATATTTACGAAGATCATGGCGGAGGCTCTGGCTCCACTCAGGCTAAAAGGGGTATCAATAGTACCATACTTAGACGATCTCCTTCTATTTGTGCAATAAATATAGATAATTTCCTGCGCTCGGATGAAGAGTATGAAAAGTGATAAAAGTAAGACTGCTGCCCTCCAGGTCCCTCCCTCAAAAGAAGGAAGTAATGGGTATAAAAAAGAGAAAAGCAGGAAGTGGCGCTGTCTTATGTGATGTGTAGTAAAATAACCTTTTTAGGTTGATGAGTAAACTATATGTTTTTTATCTATGATTCATAAGAAACTCAAGATGTCTTTTGTATTATTTGAAAACCAAAGTGCTAATGTGCTTACTGTGTTAAATCTGAATAAATACATATACATCCAAAGTGTCAATGTGCTTGTAGTATTAAATTAATAAATGGTTATGATTGTTGGTCCGTAATTGTCCGTGAAAGTCCGTAAAAGTCCGTAAACAATGTCTTTAATGTCCCAACCAGAGGGGTACTCCCACCTCTTCAGACCGTGTAAAACTCCAAAAGGGAAAAGTGTTTATAAAGTGCTGTATAAACCAAACAAAATTATGGACCAAGATTGTAGTCTGTAAAAAATCCATAAATGTCCGTAAAAAGTCCGTAAGAAAAAATAGAAACTTATCAAAAACTATCCATGATTCGTAGATGTCCCAAATGACTGCAAGGTAATATGTATTCTTAAACAAGAAAGTTAAAATGCTGTTGGAAAAATGAGGTGACTTTTTATAGGAAGAGCACAAAAGTCACCTCATTTTTCCAACAGCGATATCTGGATGATACAAATGGTTTTTACAGCAAGTCATCGTTTGCATTTTAACTTACTTGTTTAAGAATACATATTACCTTGCAGTCATTTGGGACATCTACATCTACATCTTTCTTTTTTCACCGCCACCGCTCTCTCCGCTGCTGCAGTCCGTCCACTGCGCGTCTCCCACAATGGGCGGTCTTCACGATGACAGTACTTTTATAAGAAGGGACGGGGCCACCCAGTGATGTAACTGAGAGTCACCCATTTGCGTCACTGGGTGGCCCCACCCCTTCTTATAAAAGAACTGTCAGTGTGAAGACTGCCCATTCTGTGAGACGCGCAGGGTCTGGGCTGCAGCAGCAGAGAGAGTGGTGGCGGTGAAAGAAGAAAGAAGATGAAGAAGAAGATTGAAGATTGAGGATTGAGGTATCACATACTGTTAGTTCTAATGAAAATATGAGTGCTTTGTCTCCTTATCTAACTAATTTTTCTAAAGCTAATCTGTTACAGCTTAGTATGTCTCCTACAGTACGTGTCAACGATGCAGTTGCTATGACTACAGACTCTATGCAAGCTGCTCCTTCCTGCACAAGAAAAAATAGCTTGGCTCCACAACCCACAATTACTCCTTTGGTATCTGCTACAACTGCTGATAGAGGTGAGTCTTTTGATGTCTCGGTATTGAGAGAGTTTACTGTATCTATTTCAAATTTATTATCTAAATTGTTGTCTTCTTCAATTGCGTGTGAATGACTGCAGGGGATTTCACCCTGTGGGGTCATTAACATGAACTCTAGACTACATTATGTATATCCATGTTTACTGTAACATTTCCTTGAACATCCTTTTATTATAATGCTGCTTTTTTCAATAAACTTTCTATTAAAAAAAATTGTTGCCTTCTTCTACTATATCCCAAACTTCTAATTTGGGTTTAGCTTCTGTCTGGAAAGATAATGTGCCTTCTGTTTCCAAATTTACCTGCAATACCTACTATTCCTTCAGTATCAACTTTGGTATCAGGGAGGCCTTTCCAGTCATCTTCCTCAACTATTCACCTCTCTAATACTGTAAAGGAAAGAATTTGGAAAGGAGATTATATTGCTCTCCTTTCTTTACTGCCTTCTAATAGAGAGAATAATATAGAAAAAAAGGATGACAAGTCGGCGATGAGAGGAGGAGACCGTAATTTCAATAACTGGCTGCAGGCACTAGCATTTTTGCCAGTGTTCTTGGAGAAAGGTGTCCAGCATTATGTCGTGGTTTGTTTCACCATGTTGAAATTATATTAGAAGCCTATAAAAATTTCCCTTGTCTGTCTTGGTTTTATTACGATGAGGCATTCTGTCAGAAATGATCGGTTCCTGGTTCTTTGAAATGGGGCATGAAAGATATCGGGCAGTGGTTGAATCTGTTATTGCCCCAAAAACAATTTATGAAACCTAATGTACCTATGACTGGACAATTCAGAAAAGGAGTCTGTTTCAATTACAATGAAGGCCATTGTAAATGGCCTTATAATTGTAAATATAGACATGAGTGCACTCTTTGTGCTGGAACGCACCCTGCTGTGCGTTGTTTTAGAAAATCGGCTCCTGCTCCTCCGCCGACTAATGAAGATCTGTTTCTCAAGAGCGGCAACGTCAGTGAACTTGGAAAAAATGCTGCCATGGCTTCCCATTTACCCAGATCGCACAGCAGCGGAACTCATAATTGAAGGTTTTAGCAAAGGTTTTATGCTGCCTTCCTTTTCTGGTCCAGGTTGCGTAGTTTTTAATAATTTACCTTCTATTGATTTACATGAAGATATAGCTAGGTGTAAGATATTTAAAGAAGTTGAAGAAGGTAGAGTCGCAGGTCCTTTCACTTTCCCCGCTTTTGCGAATTTTTAGAGTTTCGCCACTTGGTTTAATTCCTAAAAAGGAACCCAACAAATTTAGATTAATACATCATTTATCCTATCCCAACGGTTTCTCCCTCAACAATGACATTGATCCCAGTTTGTGCTCAGTTTCTTACTCAACGTTTGATGGCGCTTTGGATAAAATTTGGCAAAGGCTGACATCAAATTGGCTTTTCGTTTGCTGCCATACACCCTTCAGCTTTCAATTCATTAGGTTTTGTTTTTAACGATGCATTTTTCTTCGACAAATGCCTACCAATGGGCTGTCGTTATTTCGAGATTTTTTTTTTTAGAATGGGTAGTTTGTTATCGATTGGGTTCTTTGCTCTGTTTACACTATTTGAATGATTTCCTGTGGTTCAGCTAATTCTTCAAATTGTATTCGGCTTGTCAATGAATTTCAGTTCATCTGTAGTTTATTTGGGGTTCCTTTTAGCTCCTGAAAATCAGTTCCTCTGACCACATATATAGAATTTTTGGGAGTTCAGATCGACATGGTAGCAATGGAATTCAGGCTGCCTATGGCCAAAATACTTAAAATTAGAGCTATTCAGTCCTTATTAGGTTTATTGACGTTTGCCTCTTGCATTATGCCTATGGGCCGTGTCTTCTTGAAACACTTATACAGACCTATATCGAGTGTATCCTCCCCAATTTATTTCATTAGAATCACTTCTGATATTAAGGACGATTTACTTGTCTGGCAGAAGTTTTTGGCCTATTTTAATGGCTGCTCTGTGTGGCAAACCCAATTTTGTCTTTCCTCGTCCCTGAATCTTTTTACGGATGCAGCAGGCTCTTGTGGTTACGGAGCGTTTTGGAGGGGGCATTGGTCTACTTGTGTATGGCCTACTTCCTGGTTACAAAAAGGATATGCATCTAATATCTTACTCCTGGAAATCTTTCCAGTGCTGGTGGCTTTGGAGCTCTGGGGCCCTCAGTTTCGCAATAAACAAATTTTGTTAAACTCAGATAACCGTGGTTTATGCCATTAATTGCCTGGATTCAAAATCATTGCCAGTTATTACAATTTTACGTCAGATTGTGTTTAAATGTTTTGAGCTTAACATTTGGATCAAGGCTAAATTTATGCCAAGTGTGCAAAATCTTATCGCAGATTCCTTGTCTCGTCAACAGATAGAGCGATTTCGAATTTTGGTGCCAGACACAGATCCAGCGAGCCTGTCGTGTCCTTCCCGTTTGTGGAATCTCATCTGACTACTGTGCTACATTCCATACAGCACTCCTTAGCTCCTTCTACGTGGGCAGGATACAATGCCGCGTGGAAAATGTGGTGTTCCTTTTTGTGAGATAATAATATTCCTAGTCATTATTTTATGGAACAGGTATTACTTTCCTTCCTGAATTATTTAATGAATTATAATTATTCAAATTCTCATATAGTGAAAAAGCTTACTGGGGTATCCTTTTTTCTACACTTGGGGGGGGGGGGGTGCCTTCATACATTAGTTTCTTCTCTGTGAAGTGTGCATTAAAAGGTTATCGCAAGAAGCATTTTGTTAAGGATAACAGACTTCCGATTCCAATTGATCCTTTGAAACAGATACGTTCGGCTACAAGAACAATCTTTTTTTTCAACTTTCTTTATTATCTAGGCTTGCTTTCAGCCTTTGTTTTTTCGGCGATTTTCGCATATCTGAATTGCTTGCATACAATAGACGTGGTAACACTGGTTTGCTGTTTTCTGAAGTGGTATCCACATCTGATTGCCTTTGCATCTTTCTGCATAGAAGCAAGACAGATCAATTGGGCATTGGTTGTTGGATCACCTTTTACAGATACTCAGATCAGTCTTTATGCGCTGTGTCTTTAGCACACATATATTTGCAATGTCGACCATTAGCCCAAGCACAATTTCTTGTTCATGCAGATGGGAATCCTTTGATGATTTTTCAGTTTAATTCTGTTTTAAAGAAATGTTTAGCTATGTTAAGTATTGCTCACCTTCCAATTTCCTCCCACTCATTCCGTATTGGTGCCGCTGCGGAAGCAGCTAATTTAGGTCTTTCCGAGGCAGTCATCAAAAGGATTGGTGGGTCGAAATCTGAATGTTACAAATGTTATGTGCGCCCTAACGTCTCCTTTTTATCTCCAGAGCCTTCTTACGTAGTTTGGATCGTTGGCCATTCATGTATCTTTTGGGCACACAAAAGAGCTTAGTTTAGATGTTATGGTCCTTCCTTGAATTTACCTTCTTCATGTTTTCATATTTATTAGTGTGGCATGAAGTGGACGGATCTTTGTAATTCGTTGTCTGTATTATACTTGCAATGGCCTGTACCTAACATTATTATTTTTCATTTAGCTGGCAACGATATTTGTTTCAGGAGAACATTGGACATTATTTCCATGATTAAATCAGACTTAACATGCATACATGCAGTCCTTCCGGATTGCGTCCTGATATTTTCAGAAATCATCCCTCGTTTAATGTGGCTCAGCCCACAATTTAAACATTGTGAAAAAAAATTCAAAAAGATTAACAAGATGATAGCTAAATGTATGCCTTCATTAAGAGGTTTTTCATTTCATGTGGATCTGGAAGGAGGTGTTGGTGTTTTTTACCGACGTGATCTGGTCCACTTTTTGGATATTGCATTGGACATCTTTAACCTTGATCAGCAACTTATAGCGGGACTGCGATATTGTGGCGGACAAATCGGACACTAACTGACACATTTGACATTTTTTGGGGACCAGTGACACTAATACAGCGATCAGTGCTAAAAATATGCATTGTACTAATGACGCTGGCAGGGGAGGGGGTAACATCAGGGGTGATTAAAGGGTTAACTGTGTTCCCTAGGAGTGATTACTAACTGTGTGGGGGTGATTGCACTGTGGAAAGGCAAAGATCCGTGTCCCTGCTTAGCAGAAACACAAGATCTCTGCCTTCCCTTGTCACAGATTGCCGTTCTGCCTATCTCCCGAACAATCGGCGGGTCCAGACATTGCGTCTGGACCTGCTGACTGGCTCCTGCTGTGTACAATCATAGTGGGGTGGGTGCACGCCCCAGACCTGGAAGTGCCAGATCACAGACATAGTACGTGATTTGGCTCAGAGCGGCCGTCCCTGGCATATATATGCGTGGGGCAGTCGTGAAGAGGTTTCAATCCATGACATTTACTGTGGCGGGCCACGGACTCCGGCTGTATGGCTGTCTGGAGTTGCGTGACGTCACACGATCCTAGTGAAGAAATAGCACGTCAGTCCGTTTCTTCACTGTGCAAGCGCCAATGACATTGGTGCAAGCGTATTTAGGAGATATTCTCGGTACCTACAGGTAAGCCTTATTATAGGCTTACCTGTAGGTTAAAGTGGTTGTAAAGAGTTTACAACCACTTTAACAACCAGCACTAATTGAATATATTCCTTGCATACCACGTGGCTACACCACGTCTTATTCAACAAATCTATTTATTTATATAGTTTAGTGAAGCGACTTTAGAGCCAGTTTATGCAATATTTACCGTGCGTTTTATACTAGTGTGATATATATTACATAAACTGACACTGAACTGACATTTTGAATATCACAGGAAATAACTGGAAAAAATGTGTCACGTGATGCGATTATCTTATGTGATATTCTTTAGTGGCTTGAGCCCACGGTGTGAAGGAAAGGAGCGGTGTTGCTAGGGGCAACCATGTCTGACTTTTTTCAAAACAATAAAGATTAACTCAAGGAAAATCTTTTTTACATTATTGATAGAGTAAGGGAGTGTAATAACACCTGTCAGGCTCTGTGTCCCATAGGGGAGATTTCCCTTCACTTCCTGTCCCACAGTCAAAACAGGAAGTGAGAGAAAATCCCTCCAAAATGAGGGAATCCCAGAACTAATGGCCCCATTGGAAGAATTCCCCTTTATTTGAGTTCTGATGTCCACCCAAAATGTAGGATTTCCCAGTGTTAGGATGCTGAAAATGCTGCCTGTACAATTTTTGATGCCTTGTGGGGCATTATGGGCGGCACTGAGGTAACGCACATTAACACGCATTTAGTGCTCTGCAGTGGCCCTGACTGCTGTGAATGGTCCCCAAACATGTCCTGAACAGCAGTGTTAATTTTGTCAACTAAAATATTTTCGTAGACGAAATTAATACTATTTTAGTTGACTAAGGCTCGATTCACACTAATGCGTTTTTTTGATGCGTTTTGCATTTTGCAGAAATGCAGGGATTTTTTTTACCATGGGTTCCTATGGAGCATGTTCACATCAATGCATTTTTGTGCCTGTGCATTTTTGCAAAGGGTCGGGGACTTTTTTCGCACAAAATGCAGCGTTTTGCATTTAATAGACTTCAATGGGCATTCAAAAAAAAAACGCAAGTCCTGCATTTTTACCGTGTTTTGCCACAATTTGCGTTTTACATTTTTACATCTGCCCAGCAACAAATCCCCCTTCCCAAAAAAAAACAAAAAAAAACATAAAAATCGATGTAAAAAACGCGGTAAAAAAAACCGCCGAAAGCACATCAAAAAGCAGAAACGTTCAAAAGCAACATGCATAGATGTGAACCTAAGGCTCCATTCACACTAATGCGTTTTTGATGCATTTTGCAGAAATGACGAGAATTTTTTTAACATGGATTGCTATTGAACATGTTCACATCAATGCATTTTTGTACCTCTGTGTTTTTGGAAAGGGCCGGGGACTTTTTTTGCCGCAAAATGCAGCATTTTGCATGTTATAGAATTCAATGGGCATGCAAGAAAAAGCAAGTGCTGCGATTTTGACGAGATTTTACTGCTATTTTGCCACAATTTTTGTTTTGTATTTTTAAATGTGCCTAGCAACAAAATCCAACCCCCCCCCCTCCAAAGAAAAACGCAAAGTGCTAATCGCGGCAAAGTCGCGGAGAGCACAGCAAAAAGCACTGCAAAAATGCTGACAAGCAATATGCATAGATGTGAATCGAGCCTAAAATATGACTATGGCCCCTTTCACACTTATGCGACTTGTCCTGCAACTTGGGACTGCAAAGTCGCATGACAAGTCGTTCCCCATTATTTACAATGAGTACCGTTCATATCTGTACGACTTTCAAGTTGTGTTGACTTCAAAGTAGTCCCAACATTACTTTGGTCCAACTTTGATGCAACTTGAGGTCTATAGACTTCAATGTTAAACCCTCAAAGTCTCATGCAAATCGCACCTGAGTAATATAGATGCGATTTCTGTACTACTTCTGTACGACTTTGTAATAGGTTTTCATTGTACCAAAGTTGCAACAAAGTTGGACCAAGGTCGTACTGATTCGACATGGTGGCAAAAAATTGCGGCAAAATTGTGTCACACAAGTGTGAAAGGGGCCTTAGGCCTGGTTCACACCTATGCAGGCTACAGTTTGCATATTCCAGGGGCATTTTGCATTTTTCAATACACATTTTTTATCCATTGAAGTCTATGGAACCAAAAGTCCCTGGCCCTTTCCATAAAGTACACAGATGTGAACGTGGCCCATAGTAAATCATGTTACATGGACTGCAGTCTGTTTCTGCAAAACTTAAAATGCACTAAAAAAGGTGTGAACCAGGCCTAAGGGCCCTTTCACACGGGCTTCCAATCAGGCTCGCCTGTTAGTTTTTCAGGCAGACCTGATCGGATGCTCCATTCAGCCCTGTGAAGCGGTGGATGTCAGCGGTGACATGTCAGCTGTCATCCGACGATATCCGATCCTGTCCGTGAAATCCAGACGGGTGGAAACCCTATTTTCCATCCGTCTGATGAATCGGATCAGATAGGATTGGATGAAAACGGACAGACGGTCCGTTTTCATCCGATCTCCAAAGAGGAGATCAGGGCTCTGACAGGTCCATCTCAGCACAGTGAGCAGACATGGACCTGTCATCCACCTGTTCAGGGGCGATCGGCGGATCGATCCCTGCTGAGCAAAGCGGAGTCCATATACGGACAAGCCTGTGTGAAAGGACGCTAAAACTAAATTGAATTTATATCACAACAGCAAAATCTGTGTCTGTAGTGTGCGTTCAATCCATAATACCAGAAACAATTACATCTTATTCGATTTTTACACCAGGAGTATATAATGTTTGACAATTCTAAAGCAATAATGCATTAAGGCTCCGTTCACATCTAGGTGTCTTTGGGCGATTTTCTGCTCTAAGCCTCGGCTCTAAAAACGCCGAACAAGACAAATCCCATTCATTTCAATGACCACTGTTCACATCTGAGAATTCTGTCGCCTGAAGCCAAATGCCCCTCGCTCGAAAAATGACATGAGCTTCTTTTTTGGCAGATTATAGGCGTTTTACTGCTTTTCATTGGTGATTTGTCAACTTCAAAACTCCTGTACAATAAAAGCTGCCACAACGCCAGAAAAAAGCTAGCAATGCCTAGATGTGAACAGAGCCTAAAATGTAACTAAAGACATCAGATTTTAGTTTACTAAAGTACGACTAAAACTAAAATGGCATTTTAGTCAAAAGACTATAACTAACACCAAATTGAAATTTGATGACAAAATGAACACTGCTGTGCAGGAAGGAATGCTGGAAGTGTTAGTTCTGCAGATCACATGAGTGACACCCAAGAGACTGATCAGTCCTCAATATTCCAACATAGCGACCTAAAGCCCCCCATCATCCCCCTTCCCCCCAGCCTCTTCTCACCTTCATCTGCAGCAGATTCTGGGACAGCTTCTTCTTCTCATCAGCCATGGTGAGACCCTCACACAAGTGACAACCTGACACTGATAGAGGGGACCCAGTACCAAATATACAAGCCAGCTACTGGCAGCACCAATCAGCAATAAGACAGCGAGCCCGCCTCCAGCTAAGGCCCTGGCCTGCAGAGTGATTGGCCTGCTTCATGTGACCTATGAGAGTATCTCCTCATACTCCCAGCAACAGTATGCAAAGGCAGAATATTATCATTATTATTACCTCTATTGTAAACAATCACCACAGGGAGTGAGGGACACCTATTAGCAAAATATGTAGGCATAGGACACACCCCCTGCCACGCCCCCGTATAAGAGAATTATACAAAAATAAATGATTGGTTAAACCCACATGTTTTTGTTTTTCCACTACTATTCATTTATATTGATTTTTGATATTTACAAACACAGCAATTTAGAAACTGGATGAAAGTTTTAGCATCGGGAAACACTTTTTGAAAGGTAAAAAGTGCATTTTATGTACAAATATATAGATCAGAGCAACATGAGGGACAAACGAGGAGGATAGAGGGACAGATGGACTTTATTCCAAATCAGGGACAGTTGGGAGTGATGATCATGAAGGTGGAAGGAGGGGCAGAATGTCCCCTCCATCCACATATGGGACAAGTGGTATACAAAATACATTTAAATAAAGCACTGTTTAAAAAAATAAAAATAAAATAATATGCAGTATTAGTCAGTTGTACTTACCTAGGATTGGCTGATGAGGTCTCTATTGGTCTTGGCATGAGTCTTGACCAATAAAAGAAAAGGGAATGCGTCAGCAGTGAAGCAGTCGGCGGGGATTTTGAAAGAGAAGCACATCCACGGCTGTTTGGTGCTTACTATGGAGTCTTTGCAGCGCAACATTATGGAGCGTGGTGGACGAAGAGGAATGGATAAATCAATGCCTATCGTTACCTGGGTCATCCTCAGGTTGTCACCCGGCTGCCTCTCCTGATATGGGCCCCCCGCTCCATCAGGCTCCCATCATGGACGCGACCAGGTGTGATGCAGCTTCCTCTGGTGACGAGGTTCCGCCTTCATTCACTGAGTCCTTGGCGTATCACCGCGATAGAGGACGGGATCTTGCAGAGCCGTCAACATCTAAGGTTGTGGATACGTCAGTGCAGCAGCTGAGCAAACAGAGGAGGATCGCCAAGAGGTCGCGTAGATTCGATTCACCGTCACAGATGAGAAACGGGAGACAAATAAAACAAGCTGCAAGTAGAGGGAGAGGTAAAAAAGTTTCTGCGAATCATGCTGAATTACCTAATGACAGTAACGTTGAACTGCCTTTGGATCACAACAACGCGGCTCTTAAGGATACCAATTATATCTCTTCAGATGACAATCCTAGCCAGCATGGTAATATTGAATTACTTCTACCACATACTGTTAGTTCTAATGAAAATATGAGTGTTTTGTCTCCTTATCTAACTAATTTTTCTGAAGCTAATGTGTTACAGCTTACTATGTCTCCTACAGTACGTGTCAACAATGCAGTTGCTATGACTACAGACGCTATGCAAGCTACTCCTTCCTGCACAAGAAACAATAGCTTGGCTCCGCAACCCACAATTACTCCTTTGGTATCTGCTACGACTGCTGATAGAGGTGAGTTTTTTGATGCCTCGGTATTGAGAGAGTTTACTGTATCTATTTCTAATTTGTTATCTAAATTGTCGCCTTCTGTTGCGTGTTGATGACTGCAGGGGGTTTCTCCCCGTGGGGTCATTAACATGAACTCTGGAATGCACTGAGTATATCCATGTTTACTGTAACATTTCCTTGAACATCCTTTTATTGTAATGCTTCTTTGTTCAATAAACTTTCTGTTAAAAAAAATTCTTGCCTTCTTCTACTATATCCCAAACTTCTGATTTGGGTTTAGCTTCTGCCTGGAAAGATAATGTGCCTTCTGTTTCCGAATTTACCTGCAATACCTACTATTCCTTCAGTATCAACTTTGGTATCAGGGAGACCTTTCCAGTCATCTTCCTCAACTATTATACCTGAAAGTTGCCTTAAAGAGGTACTGTCCTGTGAAGTTTCACCATTGGGTTTTCACCTCTCTAATACTGTAAAGGGAAGAATTTGGAAAGGAGATTATATTGATCTCCTTTCTTTACTGCCTTCTAATAGAAAGAATAATATTGAAAAAAAGGGTGACAAGTCGGGCGATCAGAGGAGGAGACCTTCGGCGCCTCGTAATTTCAATAACTGGCTGCAGGCATTTAGCATTTTCTCCTGTGTTCTTGGAGAAAGGGCGACCAGAATTATGTAGTGGTTTGTTCCACTATGTTGAAATGATATTAGAAGCCTATAAAAATTGTCCTGGTATGTCTTGGTTTTATTAAGACGAGGCATTCCGTCAGAAATTATTAGTTCATGGTTCTTTGAAATGGGGCATGAAAGATATCGGGCAGTGGTTGAATCTGTTATTGCCCCAAAAACAATTTATGAATCTTAATGTACCTATGACTGGACAATTCAGAAAAGGAGTCTGTTTCCATTACAATGAAGGCCATTGTAAATGGCCTCATAATTGTAAATACAGACTTGAGTGTACTCATTGTGCTAGAATGCACCCTGCTGTGTTTTAAAAGAGCGGCTCCTGCTCCTCCGCCGACTAATAAAGATCTTATTCTCAAGAACGGCAACGCGGGGAAAAAATGCTGCCATGGCTTCCCATTTACCCAGATCGCACAGCAACGGAAATAGTCATTGAAGGTTTTAGCAAAGGTTTTATGCTGCCTTCCTTTTCTGGTCCAGGTTGCATAGTTTTTAATAATTTATCTTCTATTGATTTACATGAAGATATAGTTAGATGTAAGATATTTAAAGAAGTTGAAGAAGGTAGAGTCGCAGGTCCTTTTACTTTTCCCCCTTTTGCGAATTTTAGGGTTTCGCCACTTGGCTTAATCCCTAAAAAGGAGCCAAACAAATTTAGATTAATACATCATTTATCCTGTCTCAACGGTTTCTCCCTCAACAATGACATTGATCCCAGTTTATGCTCAGTTTCTTACTCGATGTTTGATGATAAGATTAGGTCAGTAGGAGATGTGGCCATTTTGGCAAAGGCTGACATCAAATCGGCTTTTCATTTGCTGCCCATATACCCTCCAGCTTTCAATTCATTAGGTTTTGTTTTTAAATATGCTTCTTTCTTCAACAAATGCCTACCAATGGGCTGTTCTCTCTCCTGTTGTTATTCCGAGATTTGTTCGACTTTTTTAGAATGGGTAAATTATTGATCTGGTTCTTTGCTCTGTTTACACTATTTGGATGATTTGTTTTTCGTTGGTTCAGCCAAGTCTTTAGATTGTCTTCGGCTTGTCAATGAATTTCAGTTCATCTGTAGTTTATTTGGGGTTTCTTTAGCTCCTGAAAAATCAGTTCCTCCGACCACGTATATAGAATTTTTGGGAGTTCAGATCAGCACCGTAGCAATGGAATTCAGGCTGCCTATGACCAAAATACTTAAAATTAGATCGCTTTTGGATTTTGTTTTGTCAAAATGTAAGGTTAAATTGAGAACTATTCAGTCCTTATTAGGTTTATTGACTTTTGCCTCTCGCATTATGCCTATGGGCCATGTCTTCTCGAAACGCTTATACAGAGCTATATCGGCTGTATCCTCTCTGATTTATTTCATTAGAATCACTTCTGATATTAAGGACGATTTACTTGTCTGGCAGAAGTTTTTGACCTATTTTAATGGCTGCTCTGTGTGGCAAACCCAATTTTGTGTTTCCTCGGCCTTGAATCTTTTTACGGATGCAGCAGGCTCTTGTGGTTACGGAGCGTTTTGGAGGGGGCATTGGTCTGCTTGTGTATGGCCTACTTCCTGGTTACAATAAGGATATACATCTATCGTACTCCTGGAGATCTTTCCAGTGCTTGTGGCTTTAGAACTTTGGGGCCCTCAGTTTCACAATAAACACATTTTGTTACACTCAGATAACCGTGGAGTGGTTTATGCCATTAATTGCCTGGTTTCAAAATCATTGCCCGTTATTACGATTTTACTTCAGATTGTGTTTAAATGTTTTGAGCTTAACATTTGGATCAAGGCTAAATTTATGCTAGGTGTGCAAAATCCTATCGCGGATTCCTTGTCTCGTCAACAGATAGAGCGATTTCGAATTTTGGTGCCAGACGCAGATCCGGCGGGCCTGTTGTGTCCTTCCCATTTGTGGAATATCATCTGACTACTGTGCTACATTCCATACAGCACTCCTTAGCTCCTTCTACGTGGGCAGGATACAATGCCGCGTGGAAAATGTGGTGTTCCTTTTTGTGAGATAATATTCCTAGTCATTATTTTATGGAACAGGTATTACTTTCCTTCCTGAATTATTTAATGAATTATAATTATTCTAATTCTTATATAGTGAAAACGCTTGCTGGGGTATCCTCTTTTTCCAAGCTGGGGGGCGCCTTCATGCATTCGTTTCTTATCTGTGAAGTGCGCTTTAAAAGTTATCGCAAGCAGCATTTTGTTAAGGATAACAGACTTCTGATCACAATTGATCGGTTGAAACAGATAAGTTCGGCTACTAGAACCATCTGTTTTTCGACTTTTGAATCTTTATTATTATTATTGTTTTTTTGGCGCTTTTCGCATATCTGAATTGCTTGCACACAATAGACGTGGGAACACCGGTTTGCTGTTTTCTGAAGTGGTATCCACATCTGATTGCCTTCGCATCTTTCTGCATAGAAGCAAGACAGATCAATTGGGCATTGGTCGTTGGATCACCTTTTACAGATACTCGGATCAGTCTTTATGCGCTGTGTCTTTAACGCACATATATTCGCAATGTCGACCATTAGCCCAAGCACAATTTCTTGTTCATGCAGATGGGAATCCTTTGACCATTTTTCAGTTTAATTCTGTTTTAAAGAAATGTTTAGCTATGTTAAGTATTGCTCACCTTCCAACTTCCTCCCACTCATTCCGTATTGGTGCCGCTACAGAGGCAGCTAATTTAGGTCTTTTTCTGAGGCAGTCATCAAAAGGATTGGTGGGTGGAAATCTGAATGTTACAAATGTGATGTGCGCCCTAATGTCTCCTTTTGATTTCCAGAGTCTTCTTACATAGTTTGGATCGTTGGCCATTCATATATCTTTTGGCCACACAAAAGAGCTGAGTTTAGATGTTATGGTCCTTCCTTGAATTTACCTTCTTCTCGTTTTCAAATTTAATGGTGTGGCATGAAGTGAATAGATCTTCGTAATTCGTTGTCTGTATTATACTTGCAATGGCCTGTACCTAATGTTGTTATTTTTCATTTAACTGGCAACAATATTTGTTTCAGGAGAACATTGGACATTATTTCCATGATTAAATCAATCTTAACATGCATACATACAGTCCTTCCGGATTGCGTCCTGATATTTTCAGAAATCATCCCTTGTTTAATGTGGCTCAGCCCACAATTTAAACATTGTGAAAAAATTTGCCAAAAGATTAACAAGACGATAGCTAAATTTATGCCTTCATTAAGAGGTTTTTCATTTAGTCATGTGGATCTGGAAAGAGGTATTGGTGGTTTTTACCGACGTGATCTGGTCCACTTGTCAAATATTGCATTGGACATCTTTAACCTTGATATACAGTCTTGTGTTCAGTTGGCCGGGTGGGGTGCCATGCTCCTAGTTCTTGAGCACGGCATTTGTGGAATTTTGAGTGGTATTGTTTATGACTCAAGCTGGTAATAACTGAGTCACACTATGCTGTTTTGCAAAAGATATGGTTTAACACTTAGTTACAAAATGATATGTTGTTTTGAATATTAAACCTATTATAAAAGGCCACAGCCATTTAATCCACAAGAAACTTGTGTCCAGTGTTATACTTTTAAGTTATAGATTACTAAGTATTAAATATATAGATATATATATGTTCTGCCTATTGTCCGATGAAGGTGGAAGGAGGGGCAGGATGTCCCCTCCGTCCACATATGGGACAAGTGGTAGACAAAATACATTTAAATTAAGCACTGTTTAAAAAAATAAATAAATAAATAATGCAGAATTAGTCAGTTGTACTTACCTAGGATTGGCTGATGAGGTCTCTAACGGTCTTGGCAGGAGTCTTGACCAATAAAAGAAAAGGGAATGCATCAGCAGTGAAGCAGTCGGCAGGGATTTTGAAAGAGAAGCACGTCCCACCCTCCCTCCCTTGTTGCGGCTCAAGTTATGAGGTTTTGTCCATTTCTTATGAAAGGGGACTTTTGAGTGGTATTGTTTATGACTCAAGCTGATAATAGCTGAGTCACACTATGCTGTTTTGCAAAAGATATGGTTTAACACTTAGTTACAAAATTATATGATGTTTTGAATATTAAACCTATAATAAAAGGCTGCAGCCATTTAATCCACAAGAAACTTGTGTCCAGTGTTATACTTTTAAGTTATAGATTACTAAGTATTAAATATATATATATATGTGTTCTGCTTATTGTCCCATATGACCTATGAGAGTGTCTCCTCATACCCCCAGCAACAGTGTGCAAAGGCCAAATATTATTATTACCTCTATTGTGATTAATCACTATTAAATGGTCTTATTTAGGTTCAGGTGAGGGTGTGAAGGAAAGGAGTGGTGCTGCTAGGGGCAACCATGTCTGACTTCTTTCAAAACAATAAGGCCTCATACACATGGGCGTTATTAACGCCGCTTTTTTGAGCTGCAGCTTAAGAACGACACTCCATGTTATTCTATGGCCTCATACACACGTTGACATTTTTGAGCTGTAGATGGTGTCTGCATTCTTAACCACTTGCCGACCGTCAACCGCATACGACGGTGGGTGCGAGATCGCGCACTGTGAGCGCGCGCGCCGCCGGAGGCGCGCCCGCACGCTCACTGTGTTCGGGGGGGCCAGGGAGCGGGTGCGGCGGACTCGATCGCTGCCGGCTACCCGCGATGCCCCCCCCGCACTGAAAGAACGAAGGTCCGTATAAGTAAACACGGACCTCCGTTCTGTGAGAGGGAGAAGGGCTGTGATCACAGCCTTCCTCTACATGGAAGCTGTGATCACTTCCCTTCCCCTGCTAGGGCAGCCCCAACACAGTTAGAACACGCCCAGGGAACACAGTTAACCCTTAGAGCGCCCCCTGCATGTTAACCCCTTCACTGCCAATGGCATTTACACAGTAATCAGTGCATTTTTATAGCACTGATCGCTGTATAAATGCCAATGGTCCCAAAAAAGTGTCAAAATGGTCCGACATGTCTGCCCCAATATCGCAGTACCGCTAAAAATAGCAGATCGCCGCCATTGCTAGTAAAAAATAAAAAAAAAATAAAAACACCAGAAATTAATTCTCATCATCCGTAAACGCGGCCACTTTTGCGCAAACCAATCAATGAACGCCAATTGCGATTTTTTTAATCACAAATATGAGGAAGAATATAAATCGGCCAAAATCGATGAAAAAAAATTTTTTTTGTTTTTTTTTTGGATTTGTATTTTAGCAAAAAGTAAGAAATTTGGGATTTTTTGCAAAATTGTCACTCTTCTTTTGTATATAGCGGCGATCAGAAATGACGCAGCGAGGGTCAAATACCACCAAAAGAAAGCTCTATTTATGGGAAAAAAATTTCGTTTGGGTACAACGTCGCACGACCGCGCAATTGTCAGTTAAAGTGACGCAGTGCCGAATCGCAAAAAGGGCTCTGGTCCTAAAGTGTGAAATCCTTCCGGGGTTGAAGTGGTTAAGCTGTAAATTTAATGCAGGACCCGCACGTTCCGAAGCTGCAGTGTTATGACGTATTTGACGCTTGAGCCGGCAAACCGCTCACTAACGCACAGTAACATCGTAGCGACGTTAACCACCGTTTTTAGAGCTGGTGTTTTCTTTAAAAAATGTCATTGGTCATTTTATTTAAGAAAAAACAGGAAATTCATGTCAAAAAATACCCAAAGCTCCTTTGCACCCCTGTGGAATTGTGGGTCAGATATAGGAGGGAGAAGCAAGATGGCCACTGCTGTGTCCCAGTCAGACCTCATCAGCGCTGTGGAGGCTCACCCTGCCTTGTGGGACGTGAGCCACCCCCAACACGGAGACCATACCATGAAAGTGAAGATATGGAGTGACGTTGTGTCTTCCATCACCCTGGGGTGGGAGGAAATTACCCCACATGTGCAACAGGAGACCAGTAAGTACATGAAATGCCTGTTCTGTATAGTGTTGTGCATAGTGTAAAATGCAGAACACTTACATATTCTTTTCTTTTCTACTATTCCTTAGCAAAAAAATTACAAAAGCGCTGGAAGTCCCTCCAGGACCGTGTCCGAAGGGACATAACTGATGAAGGCCGAGCTTCCTGATCCGGAGCACCTAAAAAAACTCACATATATGCTGCAAACCTGACATTCATGAGGCGAGCAATGCTTAACAGCAGCAGAGAGTACGTTTACTCAAATTTTTCTTTTTATTCCTTTGTATGTTAATTTGCAGAAGATTCATAATTTGTTAAAAATAAATTCAATGGGGGGCGTGTCTTGGTGCACAATGGAGGCAGCTGCACACTAGCGGAGCTCCGGGAAGGGACACGGCCGATAGCTCTTTTCCCAGCTCGAGAGACACCCGAGGATGGGCAAACAGCTTCACCAGACACCCCACAACAGACCGCGATGCGGATTAACTACCTCCGCCGCCAGAGACATCTCGGATCTTTTTAAGGCCCAGTCATCAAAGAAGGGCAGCGCAGCTGGATCCAAGATGGCGCTGCAACAGCACGTGGAGGAGGACTTCAGTGAAGACTGTCAATCCGCAGCAGAGGACTCAGGTAGGAGTGGTGCTCATTCCAAGAAACCCCTAACGTATGCTGATATGTCCGGCTTTGCAGCGGACATTAAATCAACTTTCTCAGCGGCCATTACGGACCTAAAATCTAATCTAATGGTCCTCACTGAGAAACTAACGGCAGTGGAGGCTACGGGGAAACGAAGGGGACAAAGCGATTCGCAGACTTGAGTCAGTTACTGAGACGCATGCTTTACATTTTATATAGCTGAATAAACATCTGGAGGACCTTGATAACGGGGGCGCAGAAAGAATATTAGGGTGAGGGGGATACCAGAGACCTTAGAGCCAGATCAAATCATACCCCCGCTGCAACGGCCTGTTGGAAAGGCAGGAAGATGCAGAGATCGAGTCTGTGCGAGCTCACAGAGCTCTTAGAGCAAGAGGGCCTGATACTGCACCCCCCAGAGACATTATATGTTGTCTACAGAGTTTCCGACTAAAAGAGCGAATGCATTGTGTTTAATGCAGAAACAATCATGCTCTTTCAAGACCTGTCCCAGATCACCCTGAAAAATAGACGAGTTCTGCGCCCTCCTGCTGGACACACTCAGGGCTCAGGATCTGCGATACACATGGAGATTCCCCTTTGCCCTAGTGGTGACACAAGCTGGGAAACAACACACACTGCGCCACCCTATGGATTTACAAGACTTCTGCAATGCTTTAGGCATAGAGCAGCCTGAGCTACCAAACTGGTATCAAGAGTTCGCTCTCCCTCCCTCCCTCTGTAACTGACGATGATTGATGACCCTGTGAGCCGCCTAACTTAACTCTTCTGCTTAACGACTGCTGGAGTGGTCTCCCTAAACCCTCTGCCACACAATTGCCTTGGGAGACCACCCCGATGCCCGGATAGACATGCGGTTCCCGAATCTCAATATATTTACTGTTGCCTGACTTCATTTCAGCATTACATCATACAGTGTAATCTTTATGGAAACAAGACATTGCCAGAGACACAAACTTGACTTAGGGAAGAGAGGTGTTGGGAGACCCAGGTTTTTCATATAAACGTTTTAAGTGGAACCATACTCTGGATGCTTGAGATGACTGGGTTCACTGCCCCTGAGCCTTGTTGGGGCTTCATGCTCGTTCGGGATGCCTATCCGGTTTTAGACCCAGTGGACATGTCTCAAACTAGAGGGCCTGGCGGAAGGGGTGAGGGAGAGGATTAGGTTGTCTCTCACTCACATTTCTGTGGAGATCAGCAACCACAGTAATCCATGCTTTTATTAAGGCCATGTTCTTTCTTCAATGTTTCGCTTTCTCATGTTTAGAGTTATTATTTTTACATTTTATTGTTTATGGTAATAGTTTTGCCAAAGTGTGCAGCCGGTACATTTCGAGTGTTTATTTCATACCCGATTCGAGGCGCCTCCTGTGTCCCCACTCAGTGGATCTGGTTGGGCGTTCCCAACCCAGAACCCACTACCTCTCCACTTTAGCTGGGCCACAGCTTGTGACTATTAAGGTGTCAAATACTCATCTCACAGACAGAGCCTAGCGCTCTAAAATTATTTCTCTAATCTCTTGAATTTTCTTTATTTTTTCTTAGTTCTCTCTTAAGCCTCGTACACACGGGACGACGATCGTACGTACGATCATCGCAAATCGTATGTTGGCTGTTGTATGTAGCATACTGACTGCACTACACGATCGTATGAGCACAGAAAAACGTTCAGGTGCATGTAATTAGCATCTGGCCATTCCTGACTTTGGAGCATGTGTGTTTTGCACAATACAACTTGTTGTACCAACTGTTCTGTACACGCGATACAACGGTCGTATGACCACTTGTTGGTACGACCAAGTTTTCTAGTCTGCTCATACAACTCCCCTTGTACGACCGTCGGATGTTCAGCTGTTCAAATCGCGCATACGAACGGTCGATTACATATACGACGGTCGTTAGTACGACCTGTTGTATACAACCGTCGAACCGTGTGTACAAGGCTTTACTCTCACTTTTTCTTTAAACTGTTTTTCTGATACGTGTGCCAGGTGTTGACAGAGTACCTCTTCTGTTCCTGAGATATTCTGCGGAGCCTCTGCCCATACAGATTCCCTTGAAACTGAGAAATGGCATACTCATCACTGGGTAGAGGACCTTTAGTGATATCTCACAATGTACAGGGCCTGAACGTCCCCAAAAAATGGACTACACTTCTGAGAGAACTCAAAAAAGGTAGGCCGCATTTTGTATTTTTACAAGAAACCCACTTTAAGACAAACCAGATCCCTAACTCACCAACAGGTTTTTTGTCGAAGCTTTTCACTCTACAAACGATGAGGCAAAGACGAAGGGGGTATCCAACCTAGTAAGCAAAGAGGCTCCATTTGACATTACAGATAAGCTGGTAGACCCCGGAGGGAGGTATATTTTCATAAAAGGCAGTTAGGATGGTACCCAAATTACTTTGGCCAATGCCTACTTCCCAAACTCCTCACAGGTATCCTTTAGTCGGCTCTTGATTCAGGAGCTGATGGGTTTCACAGCAGGTTGTGTAGTCTTGGGAGGGGACTTTAATCTACCCTTGAACCCCCTGGAGGATATATCCTCAGGTAAGACCTGTATTCCATACAGGGCCCTTAAAAGAACAGCATCTACGCTCACTACAATTGGTAGATTCATGGAGGTTTGTCCACCCGATGGGGAAGGACTTTACCTTTAATTCAATACCGCATAAACGACTCTCTCATATAGATTATTTGTTTGTCACACAAAGAGATCTGGAGGCAGTCACGGGGGCCCACATACAGTCAGGTCCATAAATTTTGGGACATAGACACAATTCTAATGTTTTTGGCTCTATACACCACCTCAATGAATTTGAAATGAAACGAACAAGATGTGCTTTAACTGCAGACTTTCAGCTTTAACTTTAGGGTATTTACATCCAAATCAGGTGAACAGTGTAGGAATTACAACAGTTTGTATATGTGCCTCCCACTTTTTAAGGGGCTAAAAGTAATGGGACACTTGGCTGCTCAGCTGTTCCATGGCCAGGTGTGTGTTATTCCCTCATTATCCCATTTACAAGGAGCAGATAAAAGGTCCAGAGTTAATTTTTAAGTGTGCTATTTGCATTTGGAATCTGTTGCTGTCAACTCTCAATATGAGATCCAAAGTGCTGTCACTATCAGTGAAGCAAGCCATCATTAGGCTGAAAAAAAAACAAAACAAACCCATCAGAGAGATAGCAAAAACATTAAGTGTGGCCAAATCAACTGTTTGGAACATCCTTAAAAAGAAAGAACGCACCGGTGAGCTCAGCAACACCAAAAGACCCAGAAGACCACGGGAAAAACAACTGTGGTGGCTGACCGAAGAATTCTTTCCTTGGTGAAGAAAACACCCTTCACAAGAGTTGGCCAGATCAAGAACACTCTCCAGGAGGTAGTTGTATGTGAGTCAAAGTCAACAATCAAGAGTTTGCCAAACAACATCTAAAAAAAGCCTTCACAGTTCTGGAACAACATCCTATGGACAGATGAGACCAAGATCAACTTGTACCAGAGTGATGGGAAGAGAAGAGTATAGAGAAGGAAAGGAACTGCTCATGATCCAAAGCATACCACCTCATCAGTGAAGCATGGTGTTGGTAGTGTCATGGTGTGGGCATGTATGGCTGCCAATGGAACTGGTTCTCTTGTATTTATTGATGATGTGACTGCTGACAAAAGCAGCAGGATGAATTCTGAAGAGTTTCAGGCAATATTATCTGCTCATACAGTATTCAGCCAAATGCTTTAGAACTCATTGGACAGCGCTTCACAGTGTAGATGGACAATGACCCGAAGCATACTGCGAAAGCAACCAAAGGGTTTTTTAAGGGAAAGAAGTGGAATGTTATGCAATGGCCAAGTCAATCACCTGACCTGAATCCGATTGAGTATGCATTTTGCTTGCTGAAGACAAAACTGAAGGGAAAATGCCCCAAGAACAAGCAGGAACTGAAGATAGTTGCAGTAGAGGCCTGGCAGAGCATCACCAGGCATGAAACCCAGCGTCTGGTGAAATCTATGCGTTCCAGACTTCAGGCTGTAATTGACTGCAAAGGATTTGCAACCAAGTATTAAAAAGTGAAAGTTTGATTTATGATTGTTAATCTGTCCCATTACTTTTGGTCCCTTAAAAAGTAGGAGGCACATATACAAACTGTTGTAAATCCTACACTGTTCACCTGATTTGGATGTAAATACCCTCAAATTAAAGCTGAAAGTCTGCAGTTAAAGCACATCTTGTTCGTTTCATTTCAAATCCATTGTGGTGGTGTATAGAGCCAAAACACATTAGAATTGTGTCGATGTCCCAATATTTATAGACCTGACTGTAGGTATCACTATCGGACCATACTCCGATATCCCTGAAAATCAACTTGCTAAAAGTAGCAACTGGAGATTGAATGCCTCCCTGCTGACAAACCCTGAATTACTACCCACACTATCCATTAAACTGAAAGAGTTTTTTAGACTCAACAACACCCCTGGGATGGACCCCCTTTCGATATGGGAAGCCCATAAGTGCACAATTTGCGGGGAACTGATCAAAATAGGGTCCCAAAGGAAACGAGCCAGAGAGAAGGAAATCGAGAAGTTGACAATTAAATTTGCCACTCTCATGGCCCTCCATAAACAATCCCTTTCCGAAAGGAAGAGAGACCGAGCAAAGGAAACCCTGGGATAAAACTAGTCAAGGGGCGTTTAACACGTGAATACCCGAAGGGTATAGCTTTCCCCCAGGTAGGGTCCCCACAACAACTCAGATTTTTTGAGAAAGTCAAATTACCTATCACACCCATCATTAAGTCCCAAACAGTCGTCCCTCCGTAAGTTAGAGGTCAACGATGAAAATCGTTCAACTAAAAGTCCCTATAGCCTCATACCAGGCTATCACTATGGATGTCAGTCCAGATATTTATAACCCTGTAGCTGTGTTAA
>BLSH010199850.1:72523-94496 GCA_018402905.1 Glandirana rugosa | reverse complement strand
TGCGGCCCTCTAATTGATGGGTGCGGTGTCCCAGCTCTCTAAGGCCTCTGACTAGATCAGCTGACAGTTTGCGGGAAGCTGCAGTGATTTCATCCCTGACAATAGCCCGAAATTTATTCAAAAGGGCATCCGGGTCCACATTAAGGGGGCTTACCAGGTCAGAGGGGAACTGATGCAGGCTGTCTGACGGGGAGGCCGGGCCCAGCGCTGTTGACGCGGCATCATCCGACTCCGGAGGCTCAGGCGCCATCTTTGCCTTCCCTTTATGTTTGCCAGCGGCGGAGGACGCCTTGTATTGTGAGCGGCTGCGCTGGCTCCGGGGTGTCCGATGCATGCCCACCAGGATCCAGGCGAATTCTGCTGTCGGATGTGCCCGCTTCCAAAGGTCTGAACCGCGTGTGTGCCTGATTAGCCGGGTGTAATGGTTCCGACGGCGCGGAGCTGAGAGATCAGGCAGCCATCTCCCTCAACCGCGCGCATGCGCCCCCCTTACATCAGTTTTTCATCCGTTTCTCCATCAGTGTTTTTACATCCTCCAGCTAGAGTGCTTAACCACTTGAGTTCCAGAGTAATTTTTTCATGCAAAAATGGACAATTTGTCCATTTACATCCATTTTTCATCTGACCTGTTTTTTTAATAGGGCTTTGATCCATTCCAAAAAAATGTGGATGTAAATGAATGCATTGATGTCTCTTTTTCATCCTTCAATGGAGGGATTAAAAACAAACGGTCCACATGTGTGAAAGGGGCCTTAAAGCTTTGGGGTTTATTTACTAAAGGCACAATCACTTTGCACTACAAGTGCTCTTGGAAGTGCAGTTGCTGTAGATCCGAGGGGGACATGCAAGGAAAATAAAAAACAGCAATTTTGTTTGTACATGATTGTATGATAAAATCAGCCGAGCTTCCCCTCATTTCAGATCTTCCCCTCAGATCTAAAGCGTGTGCACTTCCAAGTGCATTTCCAACTGCACTTATAGTGCATGTGTAGTGCAGAGTGGATTTGCCTTTGGTAAATAAACCCCGCTGTGTTGCATTTATGTGCATCTTTTGACTCATTGTATAAGTGTGTGGGTATCTTTGTTCACAGCAGGAGCCACAAACCCCCATTATAATTTCCTTTATGTGTGTAGCAGAATGGCATGACTCACTGTGACACATTGCTGCATGTTAGGCTGCGTTTAAATACAGCATTTGAACTGATCCAATTCAAAACAATGGATTTTATCTCGTAATCACATTCGGCTTACGTTGATCAACACAGCCTAACATATGTGAATGGCCCCCAAGGCCGGCCATACACGGTTCGAATCTTGGCCGGTTCAGCAGGAATGTTGGTCGGTTCAGCAGGAACCGGCAGAGATTTTAAGGCCTCATACACACGGGCGTATCTAAAAAAATAAACAAAACGTCGGGTCCGACGTCAAGGAAAAAAAGTCAACGTTTTTCGGCGTTATGCATTGGCGTTTTTGAGCGTTAGTGAGCATCGGCGTCAATAGGCGGTTTTTAAAAAAAATCATCCCTCTGCTATTTTTCAACCTAAAAACGTCGGCGTCAAAAAACGCTGGAAAATGCCGGTACAATATTAGGTGGCGTTTGTTGGCGTTCGTTGGCATTTTTGTGGCGTCGGCGTCAAAAAACGTCAAAACGTTACAGCCTCAGAACGCGATGGCCATGGGTTCAAATTTCTGCTCACTAACGCCGACGCCACCTACAGCTCAAAAACGCCGACGTTTTTATGGGGCCATTGACTAACATGGAGAGCTGCAAAAAACGCCGGAAAATGCCGGCGTCAAAAAACGTCCGTGTGTATGAGGCCTAAGGGCCGGTTCACACTGAGGCGATCCGACTTCGGGGCGAATTTGCTAGGCGATTTGAAAAGGCGAAGCGGCGCGATTGCGAAGCGATTGCAAAGCGAAGCGGCGCGATTGCGAAGCGATATCAGGCGATTCTAGGCGATTTCAACACGAGTACCTGGGACATGAGAGGTGTGTCTTCTGGCAAAATTATGTTTTTCTTCCTGGAAAGTCGCTTCTTCATAGACTGGGATCCGACTTGAAAGCGAACTTCCATTGACTTCTATGGGCTCAATTCGCCTAGAAGCCGCTTGAAAATAGTACAGGAACCTTTTTTGGAACCGCTTTGGACTTGAGTAGCGCATATTAAGACGGCTCCATTCATTCCAATGGGATTTCTGATGTCAGGCGATTTGAGGCGAATTGGGGCGACACAAGTCGGATCGCAAATCGCCTAGGATCGCCTCAGTGTGAACCGGCCCTTTGTGTTAATGGGCAGGCTGAATGTACCAAGTTGATTAATCAATCAACTTGGGTACAACAAGCCTGCTGGGCTCTTTTCTAATTAGCGCAAGTGATAATCACTGTCTTCTCCCAGCAGGTATGGCTTCCCCCCACCCCCCTGCCTGGAAAAGACAATAGCTGATTCCCCTGTCAGCACTGAGTTGATGGGGGAATCATGTGAATTTCTTTCCTGCAACCAAGAAATTCACACCATGTATGGCCTGCCTAAGTGAGGCGAAATCACTAACGGAGCCCCACACTCAAAAAATGAAAAAGGAAAAAAAAACAAAAGATTATGGCTGGATACACTTTAATTACTATTTATGTAGCGGTACCCCCCGAAGGATCTGCTGATTTATTTGACCCGGGCCTCCCTCTGATTATCCTGCAGCCAGTCACAACGGATTTCCACACTGTCAGGTGCACACACACAATCCTGCTCGTTACTCCAATGACCAGTCTAGGGGATGAGTTTTGATGCTTTATTATAGAACTAAATTATAGAACTTGGATAGGAGAAGGGAATGGATGGGATACTCCAAGTTAACTGACTCCAAGCGAGGACAACTTCTCCCTATCTCTATACATCAGACCATCAGTGGCACTACGTAGCAGACTGATGTCAGTGACGCAGGTAGCTAACTGATCCCAGTAAAGTGAGTAGCAAGCTGATCCCAGTGACACAAGTAACAAACTGATCCCAGTGAAACAAGTCTCTTTTTAAGCAGAAAAGGATAAGTCGGATTTTGTTTCTTCAAGACACTCACCAGTGTCTCCTTTCTAGCTCTGTGTAGCAGACTACCAACGGCACTTAATGGCAGGCTGATTTCAGTGAAACAAGTCCCTTTTTAAGCAGAAGTGGATAGGCCGAACTTTGTTTCTTGAAGACACTCACCAGTGTCTCCTTTCTAGGTCACACACCCAGTTAGCTGACTATGAGGAGCAGGAGGGGGATTCTAGCAACTCAGTCTCAGGGTTCCCTTTTTGGGGTCTGTACTCACACCAAGTTCCAGGACAGCCGGCAGCTCTCTTCCAACTTCCAAGCGACACTTTGCCACTGTGATACCAGACAGGATCCAAGGACGTCAACCCTCTGTCAGCTTGCAGAGGAAATCTGCTCTGTAGATTCAGCAGCTCCAGCTAGGCCTCGACCAGGCCCAGCACCCAACAGCCTCCTGGATAGGCCTCAGGCCTAGCAGCCAGGAGCTGAACACACACCTCCACCCCTGAGGTCTGCGTAGGCAGGAACTCCTGACCTTGAGCCCATCTGCTCCTTTTTATATGGATACAGTCAGCCAAAATGCAGTGGGGCACCTCCCCTGGTAATTGGTCAGAACTGCACCCACATACACCTGCTGTCACTGGCTGGGTTTTCCTCCCACTGTCCAATAGGAACCCATACTACTGGGCACTGTAAAACTTTCCAGACCACATGAATCAGCACTTGAGCACACTGAGCAGACCTTACTCAAATCAAGACTCTCTGATAAGCAGACAGCATCTAAATTTACATATCTGCTCTCCTGTTAATCAGAGAAAGCCAAAAACTATATACACTCACTAACACTCAAACTAGGAGGGCGCTACAATCACCCCCCGCCAAAAATGAGCCATGTCCTCATTGGCTCTGGGCAGCCGCCTCTACAAAAATCTACCAAAAAGGCTAAGTGGAGCATCCCATATTTTGGAAAGGGAAAATAACAAATGAACAGGGCTGTGGGGCATAGCCCATATGTGGCCAGTAGATACAAATATCTCTGTTGTACAGAATACTTCACATTTTAGGTGGGACTCTACCAAATGCACTGTTAGCGCACCCCCCCGCCAAACATAGAAATGATTGGGGGGAGGGGGTAAATGCAACCAATACATCCTAACTAACAATGCTATGTAATAGTATAATCATATATACACAGTGCAATGTCTCAGCAGAGGCCTGGAGATTCCCTGCAGTCCTGCAAAGAAAAGAGAACATAATCAAGCAAGAAATGTTTATACATACAGTAACTATTGGTGGGAACACCCTCTCCTCGGAGGCGATCTCCCCACCAGCATGCATCTACCACTAACATTCTCGTAGAGGCATCTTTATGGATCCTGCCCCCTAAGGGCAACTCTTGGCACGCTTGGTACCAATCTACCTAGCTAAACATGTTTCAGAAGTAGTGTCAAACTTTTAAGCAAGTATTACCATAACTCAAAAGTTCCCTTGAATACCTGAATTCTGAAGTTCTTTTAACCTCTGCACTTAACTTGTAGAACAACTGAAGGAGCTCGCAGCAGAGGAAATCTTTCCTTCGGCACATCTCTTATAGAACAACTGAAGGAGCTTGCAACAGAGGAAGTCTTTCCTTTGGCACATTATATGTAGGGGTGTTGAGCAACTGCCCTCTGACATGGCAGCAGCTCTTAAACTTGACGCTGTATCAAAGTGGCCAACTGGCCCAACAGGTCTTCGCAAAGTGCCTATTTGGAGAACTCTTCGCAAAGTGTCCATTTGAAGAAATCTTTGCAAAGTGTCCATTTGAAATAGGAGAAGTCTTCTTTGTTTTGCAAGGATAGAAGGGAAAGGGTATTGGGAATTGGGGGATTGCCCCCAGCAACAACATTCAACTTGAATAACTATTGCAAACTGGTCACTCTTTCAGGCAGGACAGCCTTGTGACTTCAGCACTCTTCCTGGGGATGAACAGAAACACTTGGACATGGTTCAATAATAGAAGTCTGGGTGAGGAATTTGAACCATCTTCCCATCAGGACCCCAAATGTTGCAAGACCACTTAATGTCTTCCTTCTTGGGCCGTTTAACTACCACCTTGTCAATGTGAACGGATCTTCCAAGACTCCAATTCTCCTTGATGGCCAGAAATTCCTTCCACAGTGAGGGTTTGTCTTGTTGCGGTAAGGCTTTGTGATAAACATGAAGTCCTATATTGCTTCATCACACCATGTACCTCGTTTGGCCTCTATTTCCTCCACAATCTCCCGGGGAGCATAGGGGTAGTCATACCCATACTCTAATGCAACTTTGCGCTGCACAAGTCTCTGCAGCCGGGAGAATCAAGGCAAACTCTGTCTATCACCTTTTCCAGCTGGGGCATAGACGGTTACCTCATTTTTAAAAAGGAGGGTATAGGCCTCATTTTGTGCTCAAGCCCGAGTGTAGTTGCGAGGAGGGGATAGATCAGGGGCCCCTATTAGCATAGGTTCAACAAAACCCCAAGTTCCTGGCACACTTGATAAGGGTGGATTATTTTTCACAATTTCCATCCTGTTGGTCAGAACATAAAGACTCTTCTTTGTTTGTAGCCTCATAGTCCCATTCCGTGTCCACGTCTGTCCCCTACTCTGCTATCCCCTTCTCTATGGACCCATAACGGTATATAAAGCTGGGTGATCCCACATCGATAATCCCCGCCCCTTCTTCCCATGAAGGACTGGTGGACTTTGACCTCTGTACTGGATGGGTCCCCTCTGTAGCCTTAAAACTGGAAGTATGGGTCACGGGGATGGATGCTGACAGCGGTAGCTGCTGCATTTGCTGCCCTGTCCTGGTTTGCTGAGCATTTTGCACAGTAGATATACAGGTTCTCTCTGGTAAACCACTGGTCCCTGCCCCAGCGGTGCTCTCAGAGCACCCTTGTCTCCCCCAGATGTAGTCAGGACAATAGGTGTAGGCATTTCTGTGGTGAACCCTGTTTCCCAAGTAACATGTAGGACCCTTGGTTGACAATCACTAAGCTCTAACTTCAGAAGCATCTCCCCGCAATGGCCGCACTGACCCCAGGCACGCAGTCTCACCATCACCCGTTGGCATCTGCCACATACCAGACCGATATGTTCCTTATCTTCGGTACCCCATATCGCCAGACTCCTGCGGGCCGTCAATCTCACTACGGTGTTGGTTGGTGTGCGGCTCTGCAACCCAGACAGTCTCCCTGGTGCCTCGCCACATGTAGTAACTCCGGTCTCCGCCATCTTGCCACTCTGTACACACGGCTTCCTTTCAGCTACTCCCTGAATTGGAAGTGACGTCACTGCTCTTCTCACTCCGGATTGGCCGACTATGGGCGGCGACTCTGCCCACACCAGGCTGACTGCTTGGCGGAAACTCCACCCCTAGGGCAGGTCTCCTCAATGCACTCTCTCCCGTGCTGTAAATAAACGAATTCACTGCTGTCACCCAAACACAGTCCGGCATCAACAGGTGTTACTGTGTAGCAGACAGCGTCAAGCACAGCAGACACACAGACAGCACTCTCTCTCCAGTGCTCCGAACCACAATCTTCACCGCTGTGACTTGGAAATGTCTTGTTACTAGTGACTGTGACGTGCTCACAGGGCCCTCAGCGGCTGCCATTTTGACTCCTGAATAAACTTTCCCTTTTCCACTCTCTTGCAGTATGGTTGCACTAATCACTGTAAAGCAAACATTAGCATAGCACACTTTCTCTTTGATTGCAGTCCTGAAATCCACACGGCAAGACATAGTAACTTCTCAAACACTTTATCTGGCCATTGCTAATGACATCCACTGCTGCGATAATTCAGGGGCAGGGGCGTAATGATAGGGGTTGCAATTGCAACCGGGCCCCATGGTCTAGGGGGCCCATGTGCCTCCCTTGTACACCTGAATAGGAGGGATGGCGGGGGTGGCATTTAGAGGACCCAATCTCCTCCATTTTCCTCTGTCCAGTTTACTTGTCTTCTGCTGTTCCCAGGGCCCCTGTGTGCTTCCCTGGTCCCACTGGGGCCTGCTGCAGAACTTGTGAAAGGGCCCCACTGCAGTACCGTAATAAAGGGACCCACCATAGGCGTAAAGGGCCCCAGGATCAGGGGTAAGAGGGAAGGGCCCTGGCCAGGGGTCAGGGGGCCCTTCATAATTTCTTGCACCGGGGCCCTGAAGGTTCTAGTTACGCCTCTGTTCAGGGGATATATCCCGGACTAACGAACCCCCACGTGTAGCGGTACCCCCGAAGGAGCTGCTCATTTATTTGACCCGGGTCTCCCTCTTTAACTGATCCCAGTAAAGCGAGTAGCAAGCTGATCCCAGTGACACAAGTAACAAACTGATCCCAATGAAACAAGCCTCTTTTTTAAGCAGAGGAGGATAAGTCGGACTTTCTTTCTTCAAAACACTCACCAGTGTCTCCTTTCTAGCTCTGTGTAGCAGACGAATGGCAGGCTGATTTCAGTGAAATAAGTCCCTTTTTAAGCAGAAGAGGATATGCCGGACTTTGTTTCTTCAAGACACTCGCCAGTGGCTCCTTTCTAGCTCACACACCCAGTTAGCGGACTATGGAGGAGCAGGAGGGGGATTCTAGCAACTCAATCTCAGGGATCCCTTTTTGGGGTCTGTACTCACACCATGTCCCATGACAGCTGGCAGCTCTCTTCCAACTTCCAAGCGACACTTTGCCACTGTGATACCAGACAGGATCCAAGGACATCCACCCTCTGTCAACTTGCAGAGGAACTCTGCAGCTTCAGCAACTCCAGCTAGGCCTTGAGCAGGCCCAGCATCCAACAGCCTCCTGGATAGGCCTCAGGCTTAGCAGCCAGGAGCTGAACACACACCTCCACCCCTGAGGTCTGCGTGGCAGGAACTCCTGACCTTGAGCCCATGTGCTCCTTTTTATATGGATACAGTCACCCAAGATACAGTGGGGCACCTCCCCTGGTAATTGGTCAGAACTGCACCCACATACACCTGCTATCACTGGCTGGGTTTTCCTTCCACTGTCTAATAGGAACCCATACTACTGGACAGTGTATAACATTCTAGACCACATGAATCAGCACCAGAGCACACTGAGCAGACCTTACGCAAATCAAGGCTCTCTGATAAGCAGACAGCATCTACATTTACCTACCTACTCTCCTGTTAAGCAGGGAAAGACGAAAACTATATACACTCATTAACACCCAAACTAGGAGGGCGCTGCATTTATTATGTCTGCCTTGAGTTCAGCTTTAGGCTGACTGTACATTTATGCATTGTGACAAGTTCAACCCATAGTAAAATGTGCATTTTACAGCTCTTTACTGCAACGCATTGTGTGGTGAGCTTTGGTGTCTTCAATGCATGTGCATTTCAACTCGCTGCACACACAGATGGGGCACATTTAAAAAAGGTTGTTCAGTTTTAGGTGCATTGCCTTCATAATAATAATGAATGGTCTACCTTAAAAGCAAACATTTATTATATTACAGCATACTAATTCTTAGATGTGACGGTTGTAGTAGTATTCTTTTTTAGGCTTTCTTTCTTTCTTTAAATTTCACTTGGCCAGTAAGTCTGTTTTTTTCAACAGAACAAGCTGTCCTGTAGATGTAGCAGTTACAGGGTTGAGACAAACCATTTACCACTGACAAGAGTGCTTACAATGATCAGCTTTTATTTATTCATGTAAAACATTTATCCTAGAAGAAAAAAAAATATTTGCTGTAACTGCAGTATGAGCTGCAGTTGGGCTTCAATTTGTTAGTGTATCTAAATCTGCTAGCCTATCTAAAGCCCCCCCCCCAGGCTGACAATGTCGCTGTCCAAAGGTGCCCCTCTGTGCTCCTTCATCCAGAGTGGAGGCACTCTAATACAGGATGTGTGTTACTGGCCAGTGGCCAGATCTGAAAACGGGAAGCTGGAAAAAGCCTACAAAAGAAAGTTGGGTACCAAGGAGCTACAGTACATACAGTATACAGAGCTCTGTTTCGGCGGTGGTACAGGGACTTCCCATCCCACTCCAAAATCGAGTTGGACTGAGAGCAGCTCAGCCATTCATGGGAAGCTTTGTGTTTTTATGAATGAATACAAGGCTTCTTCTGATTGGCTGAGGTGGAAATCATCATTCTCTGTCCACTTCTATACCTCAGCTAACCAGAGGAAAATTTCTAGTCATTCATGAAAATGCAAAGCTTTCTGTGAATGGCTACACAGATCTAGGCCCACTTGATTATGTTCTGGGAAAGGAATGGGAAGACCCAATCCTGCTGCCAGAACACAGCGCTGTATGCCCATTTTAAGACCAGGCCACCTTCTGACACTTTTGTTTACAAGTTAAAATCAGTATTTTTTTGCTATAAAATTACTTAGAACCCCCAAATATTGCATAAACATTTTTAGCAGAGACCCTAGAGCAGGGGTAGGCAACCTGGGGTCCTCCAGCAGTTGCAGAACTACAAGTCCCATCATGCATCTGGGAGAAATTGTAACTGCCAGTCTTGCAATGCCTCATGGGAAATGTAGTTCCACAACAGCTGGAGGGCTACTAGTTGCCTACCCCTGCCCTAGAGCATAAAATGGCAGTCATTCCAATTTTGTATGTCACATGGTATTTGCGCAGCGGTTTTTCAAATGCTATTTTTTAGGAAAAACACACTTTAATGAATTTTAATGCAAAAGAACACAGTATATAACTCAATTTTTGGTAAGAAATAAAAGATGTTATGCCGAGTAAATAGATACCTAACATGTTACAATTGCGCATGCTCGTGGAATGGTTACTGTGACCAACCGCCTGGCACCCTACCTGGGTGCCTCCGCCAAGATTCAGCTTCCTCCACTCTGAAACCAGGAACCAGGTATTACAGCTGAATATTGCACCCAAGAACTAGACGACACTAGCTTAGGTGCAAACTGGAACTGACTTTATTGTAAACTCACACAGAATATACTGTATACCACACAAAATGAGGTAAGGGCTTGATCACATTATCCTAAACAATGAAAATTTTAAACAGCAATATCAGTATATCTAGTGAACAGTTAACATAAACATAAACATCCCACAATAGCTTGGTAACGAAGTGAAGTGGACACAATACTAGCCGGCAGAAACAAAAGGTGACTCAATTAACAATAGGGATTCACACCTAATAGGCACACAATGGGTAATTATACAATCAGAGAAAGACACCTTAATAAACAGATTACGCATAACAGCAGGAGACACCAGCATCAGGTTGTTTTGAACTGATTACATTAACATCTATTCCAAGTCTCTAAGTCTAGATGGGGGGTGAAACAGTCATTGCTGGTTTTGGCACAGAGACCCCAAATCTGTATGCAGGTCCTAGGTTCCCATAGTCTGTGTGTTTCGGGGGGCAATGGCCCCAAATCCGAAGCAAAACCATTTCAAAACCATTTCAAAGGTCCCCCAGGCACACACCTCCCAAAGAATAAAGCCCCCTCAAAAGCCAGGCCCATAATCAGTAGGCTACCCTGTAGTCCACTCAAAAAGCCTGATCCGGTTGGGTTTGTCACAGTGACAAATACAATACTTAAAAATCTCCATAGGCAACTCTTTAAAAAGTTTTACAGGTTACCAGTTTAGAATTACAGATGAGGTCTAGTGCTAGAAATATTGCTCTTGCTATAACATTTGCGGCGATACCACCCATGTGTGAACACAGTTTACATATGTGTGCGTTTACTAATGTATGCGTTCATTATTATTTTTACTCTGTCCCTTTAAGTTTTTTTCTACTGGCTACAGCTGGCTACTGGTCCTGGGGGCTGACTGCTGGTTCTGTGGACTGGCTGCTGGTCCTGGGGGCTGGCTGCTGATCCTGGGGGCTGGCTGCTGGTCCTGGGGGGCTGGCTGATGGTCTTGGGGGCTGGCTGCTGGTCCTGGGGCCTGGCTACTGGTCCTGGGGCTGGCTGCTGGTCCTGCGATCTGGCTGCTGCTGCTGGTCCTGGCTGGGGGCTGGTTACTGGTCCTGGGGGCTGGCTGCTGGTCCTGGGGGCTGGCTGCTGGTCCTGGGGCTGGCTACTGGTCCTGGGGGCTTGCTACTGGTCCTGGGGTCTGGATACTGCTCCTGGGGGCTAGCTGCTGATCCTGGGATCTGGCTTCTGGTCCTGGGGGCTGGCTTCTGGTCCAGGGGACTGGCTTCTGGTCTTGGGGATCGGCTGCTGGTCCTGTGGGCTGGTCTTGGGGGCTGGCAGATGGTCTTGGAGTCTGGCTGCTGGTCCTGGGGCCTGGCTACTGGTCCTGGGGCTGGCTGCTGGTCCTGGGATCTGGCTGCTAGTCCTGGGATCTGGCTGCAGGTCCTGGGGGCTGGCTACTGGTCCTGGGATCTGGCTGCTAGTCTTGGGGGCTGGCTGCTGGTCCTGGGGGCTGGCTACTGGTCCTGGGGGCTGGCTGCTGGTCCTGGGGGCTGGCAACTGGTCCTGGGGCAGGCTACTGGTCCTGGGGGCTGGCTACTGGTCCTGTGGCTGGCTACTGGTCCTGGGGACTGGCTGCTGGTCCTGGGGCTGGCTACTGGTCCTGGCTACTGGTCCTGGGGGCTGGCTGCTAGTCCTGAGGCTGGCTTCTGGTCCTGGATGCTGGCTATTGGTCATGGGGGCTGGCTACTGGTCCTGGGGACTGGCTACTGATCCTGGGGACTGGCTACTGATCATGGGGGTTGGCTACTGGTCATGGGGGCTGGCTACTGGTCATGGGGGCTGGCTACTGGTCCTGGGACTGGCTGATGGTCCTGGGGCAGGCTACTGATCCTGGGGAATGGCTACTGATCATGGGGGCTGGCTACTGGTCATGGGGGCTGGCTACTGGTCCTGGGGACTGGCAACTGATCATGGGGGCTGGCTACTGGTCCTGGGGGCTGGCTACTGGTCCTGGGACTGGCTGCTGGTCCTGGGACTGATCCTGAGGCTGGCTTCTGGTCCTTGGGGCTGGCTATTGGTCCTGGGGGCTGGCTGCTGGTCCTGGGGTTGGCTACTGGTCCAAGGGGCTGGCTCCTGGTCCTGGCTGCTGGTCCTGAGGGCTGGCTGCTGGTCCTGGTTACTGGTCCTGGGGTCAGTGAGCGTTCCCAGTCAGAGGAATCCCTCAGAAAGAAGGGAGTGGGCGGAGCCAGATAGAAGACAGAGCGCTGCGATCTGCAAGCTGTACGCATAAAACAAGAACAAAATTTTCCCCAGCCAAGCGGGTGCCGACGCATAATAATCTCCTGTCATGTGCGAAAAGTACATGTTGTCCGGGTCTGCCCGGCGGATTGATATAGAAGAGGCCGGAACTGTTATGTACGTGCCGCACATGAGAGGACAGTGGCGAAGCTAGACATTCTATCACCTGGGGCAAATACTGATTTCGGCACCCACCCACCTGAGAGAGAAGGCCTACACAATCATGGCGTAGGTGAGGTTTGAGCGATTTCAGGCTTCACTTCCAAAACGGATTAGGAGGGGCACAACTGGAAAAGGAGGTAGTGAGCCAAAGCTTGCTGTGTGGTCTTCTTCCTTTGCAGTGACGACCTTGCTAATCTACTGCAGAGGTGAGGCTTAAATTTTGAATTTGCTAATTGCAGTTGCACATGTGTACTTACCGTAAAATCCCTTTCTCTGAGTTTGTTGACGGGCACAGCATCTTCATGGACTAAGTGGGTTATACTGCCCTCTTCAGGAGTGACTAGGCAGAACAGGCAGTTCTAACAGCAAAAAGAACAACAGCCAGACACAGCCCCTCTCAGGGGGCAGTCCTCACCGGCAGATAACCCTCCACCCTGCTCTGCTAGCTCAGTTCGTAACAAGCAGTGCAACATCAAAGAGGGGTGGGGACTGTGCCTGTCAACAAACTCAGAGAAAGGGATTTTACGGTAAGTAAAAAAATCCTGTTTTCTCAGTCGTTTGTTGACGGGCGCAGCATCTTCATGGACTAAGTCGGACGTCCAAAAGCAGTGCCAAAAATGAGGGGTGGGTAATGGAACAACAACAGAACTACACCCAACAGAACCCTCTGTGAGGAAACAGACGTGTCGCAAAACTTTGCGGCCAAATGCAGCATCCAAAGATGCTAAAACATAAACTTTGTAGAACTTTGAAAAGATGTGCACAGAGGACCAAGTAGCCGCCTTGCACACTTGAGATAAAGACGCCTGATGTCGGAAGGCCCAGGAAGTGCTAATCGCCCTGGTAGAGTGAGCCGTGACCGGGAAAGGAGGCTCCAGACCCCGAACAGCATGGGCTCGGGTAACCCTCTGTTTAATCCAACGTGAAATAGTGGCCGACGAGGCCGCCAAAACTTTTTGTGGGCCATCCACCACCACAAAGAGCGCATTCAACCTCCGAAAGGAGGTCATGGTCGCCAGATACACCCGCAGGGCCCGAACAACGTCCAGGGTGTGCAAAGCAACCTCCTTAGGGTGTGACGGGCGTGGGCATAGCGATGGAAGGACAATGTCTCCATTGATATGGAAAGAAGACACCACCTTCGGCAAAAAAGAAGGCGATAGGCGCAGAACCGCCTTATCTTTGTGTAGGACCAGATATGGGGACCTACAAGACAGAGCTGCCAACACATACACCCGCCGAGCGGATGTGATAGCTATCAGGAAAGCCACATTTTGCGAAAGCAATTGCAGCGATATCTCCCTGATATTCTCAAAGGGCGCCTTCTGAAGTACCAAGAGGACCAAATTGAGGTCCCATGGTGCAAGAGGTGACCGTACCTGGGAGGCGACATGTCGAACCCCCTGCATGAAAGTACAGATCAAAGAATGCGTTGCCAAAGGATGCTGAAAAAAGATCGCCAGGGCAGAAACCTGCCCCTTGATCATACTCAACGCCAGCTTCTGGTCAAGACCCCTCTGCAGAAAAGCCAGAACCCGAGATACCGAAAAGGAGTGGGGATTTCACCCCCCATTCTCACACCAGGCGATATAAGCCCTCCAGGTGCGGTGGTAAATCTTACGGGAAGTGGCCTTACATGCCTTAAGCATGGTGGGGATCACCGTGTCCAAGACGCCTCGATCCCTCAACACCTGGGATTCAATAGCCAGGCCGTTAAAGCCAGAGAGGGTAAAGCAGGATGCAAGATGGGCCCCTGGGACAGTAGATCCTCGCAAAGTGGGAGTCGCCAAGGGACGCCTACTACCATTCACACTACGTCGGCGTACCAAGGGCGCCTTGGCCAATCTGGCGCGACTAGAATGGTCAGTATGCCCTCTGCTTCTATTCTGCGCAGAAGGCGAGGAAGTAGCTTGAGAGGAGGAAAGGCATAGATGAGTCGATACCGAGCCCATGGAGCTACTAGAGCATCCTTTCTGTCCACCAAGGGATCCTTTGTCCTGCTCACGAAGGCCTGCACCTTCCGATTGAGACGGGGTGCTTACAGGTCCACGTCCAGAGTACCCCATCTCAGACAAATCTGATGGAACACGTCTGGGTGTAGGGACCACTCTCCCTGGTCCAGCCACTGACGACTGAGGTAGTCGGCCTGCCAATTTTCTACACCTAGAATGTGGACGGCAGAGATGGCCGGAACGTGGCATTCTGCCCACCGCAGAATGAGAGCTACCTCCGAGGACGCAGCCGAGCTTCTTGTCCCGCCCTGGTGATTCAGGTATGCCACGGCCGTGGCATTGTCTGACTGAATCCAGACAAGGCACCCGTGCAGCCTCGTCATCCAATGGGATAGGCAGCACCTGATGGCCTGCAATTCCAGGACATTGATCGGGAGACGAGACTCCTCCGGAGACCACCTGAGAACAGCCCCAGGACTCCTCCCCAGCCGGTCAGGCTGGCGTCCGTCGTGACCACCGTCCAATGGAGGGGGAGGAATGACTTCCCCAACCGCAGGGCTGAAGCCCACAGCCACCAGAGCAGCGAAGTCCTTACCTGGTGGTCCACCCTGATCAGCCGATCCAGGGATGAGGGGGACTTGTCCCACTTCAGAAGAATCTCCCGGTGCAGAGCATGGGTGTGGTACTGAGCATAAGGGACCGCCTTGAAGGTGGCCACCATGAGGCCCAGGACCTGCATGCAAAAGTGTAGGGAGGACCATTTCTGAGACAACAGAGACCAAACCGCCGACTGAAGCGTCTGTCGCTTGGATGACAGGTGGAAAACCATTCACCTGGGCTGCATCCAGGAGCAGACCCAAATACTCCAAACGGTGCGACTGGGTCAGTACCGACTTTGGGTGATTGATCACCCAGCCAAACTCCTCCAGAGTGTGCACAGCGATCATCACACTGTCCCTGAGGGCTGGAGCCTACTATGGATGCAAGAGTAAGTCGTCCAGATATGCCACCACCTCAGCAGAGCCAGAACCGGGGCCAGCAGCTTTATGAAGACCCGGGGCACACAAGCCAGGCCAAACCGGAGAGCCACAAACTGGTAGTGATGCTCCCCGACCGCAAAGCGCAGGAAGTGATGGTGCTGGGTGCATATGGGGACATGCAGGTACGCATCATTGATGTCGAGAGAAGCCAGGAAATTGCCCTGGTGCAGGGCCGCCACCACAGAGTGGACAGACTTCATCCGGAATCTTCGAACATGTACGAAGTGGTTGAGGGCCTTCAGGTCCAGGATCGGACGGATCCCATCCTTCTTCTGGACCATGAACAGGTTGGAGTAAAAGCCTTGGAAGCTTTCCTCATGCGGAACGGGGAACCACTACCCCTTGACAAAGCAGGTCCTGCACCACCCCAAACAGGGCCTGCAGCCTGCCCGCTGGCAGTGGCAAGTTGGAGGCGAAGAACCTGTCCGGAGGATGGGAATTAAATTCTATTCTGTACCCTGACGAGATCACCTTGTGCACCCAGCGGTCCGAAATGCAGGCAGTCCACCTGTCTGCGAACCCCAGGAGACATCCCCCCACCCGAGAGGCGGGTGGGGGCAACCCACTTGTTGCTTGTTCTCTGGCTTGTCACGCTTACGCTACCAGGGACGCTTCTGTCCACCCGCGGGGGCCTTGGCAGGCTGCGAACCCTCGCCCGAGGGGCGGGAGAGATGAAAAAGCCACCCGTGGGCCGTAAAGGAGGGACTCGGTGAGCGACGGGGCTCCCTACTCTTCCTTGCCTCCGGGAGAAAAGTGCTCTTTGCCCGTGAGATTCTTGATAATCTCATCCAAAGAGGCTCCAAAAAGCCGCCCGCCCTGAAAAGGCAAGTTCGCTGGGCCTTCTTAGATGCTTGGTCCGCCAGGGCCTTCTTAGATGCTTGGTCAGCCAACCAGCATTTTAGCCAGAGCCAACGCCTGGCCACCACAGAAGACACGGACACCTTGGAGATCAGGGGGGCTACATCTAGGGCTGCATCCCTACTGAAGCCCATGGACAAGCTTTTCAGCGAGTTCCATGCAGGCAGGAGGAACCTTTTGCATTGCTCATTTCGTGATGCAACCGTTTTGCCCATTCAGTGAGCGTTTGTGACACCAGCACAAAGGCCAACACAGGCCGCATGGCTAATCCTGCCAGAACAAACATGGATCTGACGATGGCCTTGGCCTTCCTGTCATCCGGGTCCTTGAAGGATGGCGTGTCTTCCACCGGAATAGTGGTCGCCCTGTTCAGGCGAGACACAGGGGGATCAACTATGGGGGGTGATGCACACTTTTTTAACAGGCTGTACTCGAAGGGATAGCACACAGAGAAATGCTTGAGAAGGGAAAGGGAGCTTTGAGGCTGTTCCCAGTCTCTATAAACAAACTTATCCAGGTAAGACGTGTAGGGGAAAACCTTAGCCACACAGGCCAGTCTATGTGACCCGAAAGGGACGGCACCTCCTGTGAGGGTCCAGCCGTATAGTCCAATTTCAGGGTTTCACGCACTGAAGCGATTAGGGTGCTGACTAGTGCCTTCTCGTGCACAGCAGTGGTCGCCGCAGACTCGTCCTTACTATCGTGAGCATCCGGGACCTCGCTCAAGGGGGGTCCCCGTCACGGTGGAGCCCCCATCGGGGTCCGAGTCCTCACCAGAGGAAGGGGGGGCAGTGTCCGCTTTCTCACAGCCCTGCATTCCCACAGCGACTCTACCTGGGAGAGGAACATCTCCAGGACCGCCGACAGAGCGTCCATAGGGAGCGGAGTCCCTGAAGCGCTGCCTGCAATCACAGAGAGGTCTGGTGGGGAAGCATCCACATCGGCTGCCACTGCGTCACCCAACCTGGTAACACGCCACCTGACTGAGGCCCAAGTACCAGAAGACCAGGCACCCCCCACCCTAAAATGCTGCGCAGGGCTTGCTACAGAGGGGCACCCTGGGGGGACTCACTACATGCCCGCTCAACCGTCCAGGAGAGAAGCTGTACCTGCTGCTGCCCGCCGCTGTCTCTGCCTTTTCCCGTCCTCAACGCCTGCTGCTGCTGTCCAACAGAGAGAGAGAGCTCTCTGCTGTGCAGGGGAGTAAAATGGCGCCAGAAGCGACCGGGACCGCCCCCCAGCACACACAGGTTGGCACACGTGCATAGGCCACAAGAGCATGACCGCCGATGCACACTAAAGGCCAAACCCACGGCCAGGAGCAACAAAATGGTCGCCGGCCGCTCCAGAGGCCAAACCATGCGGCCAGCTACAAGAAAATGGCGGCTGGACCACAGCAAAATGGCTGCCGATCGATCCGAGACCACACCGACCGCCATCAGCATGATGCAAGGGGGGAGGGGGACCAGCAAAGGCCCTGGACACTCACCCTGGGAGCCCGGAGGGGAGCCCAGAGGGGAGCCCGGCGACAGCGCAGCACCGGGGGGGGGGACCACCCACCAGCCTAACACCCCAGGGGGGAACCCACCAGCTCCCCCCGAGGGGGGGCGTACTTACCCCATCTAGTCGGGAGGAGTGGGTATCCCACCTGAGACAGATCTGCTTACCCGGCAGGCCGGGGGAGCTGTCGGCCATGGGCGCACAGGGACACGGTCCAGGAGCCTGGTCATACGTGTGGTGGCGGTCTGCGCGTGCTCGATGGCCGGCTGGGGAGACTACCTGGATCTAAAACCCAGCCTGTCACCCAGCACTGCTGCTTGATTGCAATCTTTATCTGTAAGGCTGTCCTCCATGACAGCCGAAGTGGACCAAGAGAGGTACCACAGATCCCAACAGGGAGCCTGGGTTTACTCCTTGCACTAGGCAGAGAAAACGGAGCTAGCAGAGCAGGGTGGAGGGTTATGTGGCAGTGACGACTGCCCCCTGGGAGGGGCTGTGTCTGTCTGTTGTTCTTTTTGCTGTTAGAACTGCCTGTTCTGCCTAGTCACTCCTGAAGAGGGCAGTATAACCCATTTTAGTCCATGAAGATGCTGTGCCCCTCAACGATCGAAAGAGAAAAATCCTTCCACCCATCCTTCCGCCATGCAGTACACTTTTAGAAATCACTGGGCAGGATGGACAGGATAGACCCCCGGACCCCTGATATACTCCATGCCCAGCCGGTAATCAGGGATGGTAGATCAGTGATGGATGAAACAGTGGTTTTTACAATCATGGAGGATTTCCTCCTTCTCCCTGCAGCTGGGCTCCTCATCCTGCACAGCTCTGTGTGCCTTTCCATCACCCACTGGCTACAGTCCTGGACCCTCTTCTCCCCAGTCCCAGATGTCTCACTCCCCCATACAGAGGTCAGGCTCAAAAGAGCGCTACATAAAGAATGCAGGGTTCCAGTGTATGCTGCATACAGAGTGCAGGGTTCAGGGCTGCGCTGTCATGAAGGGTTCAGGGCTGTGCTGTCATGAAGGGTTTAGGGGTGCGCTGCGTGCAGGCTTCAGGGGTGCGCTGTCATGCAGGGTTCAGGGCTGTGCTGCATGCAGGGTTCAGTACACAGTTCTTCCACCCCCAAATCCCTATCCTTGACAGGATTGAGATCCCACCATCCTAAATCCTATCCCCCTGCCATCACAAACCCCCCCCTCCTTCAAATGCCGCCACAAAATTTTTATTCAATTCCCCCTCTCAACACAGACCTCATACAGCGCGGCTCGATGCAGGCGGGAGATGTTCTTCCTGTCCTGTTAGTCTCCTCCTCGTGGTTTGTTGTGAGACCGGGTAGAACCCAGGAGGAGCCTAGCCGCAGCTTCCTCGGCGGCTCAGTTACACAAGGAGCAGTCGGCCTGGAGAGAATCCATGATATCTGCGATCCTCTCAGGGAAGCCGCTGCCAGCTCCTATAGTGGAGGACAATCAGCATAGACAGCACATTTAGCCTGTGTGTTCAGATCCCGGGTCGTCCCCGGTGTTAGTGGTGGAGTCGGCTGAGTTTCTGCTGACAGGGCTCAGCACAGAGCTGGACATGCTGATTGTCCTCCACTATAGGAGCTGGCAGCGGCTTTCCTGAGAGGATCGCAGAGATCTTGGATGGCGCAGGAGAAGGAGGAAGGAGCTACGGCGCCCCTCTGGCTGCAGCGCCTGGGGCAGATGTCCTGTCCCCCCCTGGGGGGGCCCTGTGACAGGAGATTTCTATTTCCCCCAGCCGGGGAAAGTTTTGTTCTTGTTTTATGGCTACAGCTTGCAGATGACAGCGCTCTGTCTTCTCTCTGCCTCCGTCCACCCCCCTTCCTTCCCTGCTGAACAGGAGGCCAAAGCAGCCTGGGGACAGCCATATGGATTGTCCACCCTGAAGGCGCCCCTCCCCCCCTCCAGAAATTGTAGCACCCAGGGCATCCGCCCCTGCCTTGTACCGGCCCTGATCATACAAATTATTCTCCTGTTTTGGTGTAAAAGAAACAATTGATGTACATTCCATAAACCTATGTTTTCATCTTTGATATTGTCTATTTAATAAAATTTGATATTTTTTGACTACACATCAAGTTATATTTGTGGTGCCTTAAAAGTCCAAACTAAGGGGTATATTGCGTAGTCCATTTAATCAGGGTGTGGCACATGTTGAGGTAGTTCACCGTTACACAAAATCACTTTGAATGACAATTGCGCAGTCATGCAACACTGTGCCCATATGACATTTTTACCATTTTTTTGAGACAGATAGAGCTTTCTTTAGATGGTATTTATTCACCACTGCGTTTTTTTATTTTTTGCTAAACAAATGAAAAAAGACCAGAAATTTTGAAAAAAAAAATTGTTCTTTGTTTCTGTTATAAAATTGTGTAAATAAGTATTTTTTTTCCTTCAGTGATGTGCACAGATGAGGTGCCACTGATGGGCAGCCTTTACAAGCACTGATAGGCAGCAATGATGGGCACCTATAGGCGGCAATGATGAGCACTGATAGGCAGCTCTGACAGGCATCACTGATGGGCACTGCTATGCAGCACTGATGGGCACTGATAGGCAGCCTTTACGAGCACTGATGTGCACCGATAGGCGGCACTTATAGGCAATAATGGGCACTGATGGGCGGCACTGACAGGCATCACTGATGGGCACCACTATGCAGCACTGATGGGCACTGATATGCAGCAATGATGGACAGCCTTTACGAGCACTGATAGGCAGCACTTATAGGCAATAATGGGTGGCACTAACAGGCATCACTGATGGGCACCGCTATGCAGCACTGATGGGCACTGATATGCAGCAATGATGGGCAGCCGTTGATAGGCGGCACTGATAGGCGACATTGATAGGCAGCACTGACAGGCATCACTGATCACTGCAGTGATTATCTGTGCGGATCCCCTGCCAGGAAAGCTGTTTATCGTCTCTCTCTACTCACGCTCTGTCAGCATAAATAGAGGAATGGAGATAACTGGCATTTCCTAGTTATGCTTTGATTGGGCACAGCTGATCACATGGTAAAGAGCCTACGTCATAGGCTCTTTATCATGACCAGAGATGCGGTGTGTTGGAGCGCCACACTGCACTACCGATTGCCGCGTTGCGAGCGGCTTGTTTTGAAGAACGTCTTACCGGGATGTGGTTAAAAAAAAAAAAACTGGCTCCTAACTTTTTTATCTGGCTCCTAGATTGAAAACAAATTTGTCAAGCCCTGATTTAGAGGCATGAAAAAAAGCACCAAAACTGACTTTGGAAGCGTTCATGGAGGTAACTGACAGGTGAACGCACGTAAATGTGTATAAACACGTGGTTATAAGCCTACATTTATTCCAGTGGTTAGAATACCTGAATATTCTAGGAAATAGAATAAATTGACATTTTTCTGCCAAACTCTGGCAATATATTTGGTGCAGAAATGACTCGGCCGTGTGGATGAGGCCTTACAATGGGAATAATGTGTTTGGCTCCCGGTTGCAGCACGGCCCCATTGATCTGATTGGCTGGGGTGGACAGATGGTGCTGGGTCACATTTGATAAGCAAAGCATTGCTGGCGTGCTGTGTGAGCGCCCCCCTCTGGCTCTATTGTACGCTCAGGAGAGAGGATTTGGGCCCCACACTAGTGGGCGCTTTAAGGGCCCACTCCTCCCTCTGGGCCCCCCAGGGAGCTCTGTTCCATTATCACCAGCAATGAGTGTGATAAGGAATCCTCCTCACACACACACATGCCCGTTATTTCCTACAACTAATCCCAGTGATGGAATGGAACGTGCAGAAAACGTTCACAACCGGAAACATTCCACATGACCGCCAGTTACCCGGGTAACGTTATGGTCTGCCCCGCCGCATGGCTACAGTCTTCTACACACTGCAGGAGAACCCACTACGGTGGGTGGAGTTCATAGCCTTAGACGTATGCATCTACCAATGAAAGGCGCAGGACTGCTGTGATGGGCAGCATCATTAACCTATGGCTAGAGGCGTGTAGGAAGCTCTCCGCCAATGGAAAGGACGGCCTAGCTGATCTCGGAGGGACGCGCTAATAGAGAAAAAAAGAAGAGGCGGGGGCAGCGGAGGAGGGCGGAAGCGGGTCGGTGATTTACGGGCGGAGGAGAGTGAGGAGCGCTGAGGTTCGGTAAGGCGTGTGAATTGCTTTGGCGATACTTCGTTAAGTGTGCGGAATGGCTTGGAGTCGCGAGGAGTGAGAGGAGGCGGGCATTTAGTGGCTGGGCGAA
>BLSH010199850.1:31944-46143 GCA_018402905.1 Glandirana rugosa | reverse complement strand
AGTGCCAGTTGGTCGCTCGGTTCTCCTAGTGGCACGGGACAGCCCAAGAAAACTGCAGGGTAGAGGGGGGGTCGTGGGCATCTCCGCATCCCCTCCTGCTTGTAAAAGCAATGCAGTGGCTAGTTGGCTGCTAGCATTGCTTTTATAGGAGAGCCGACCGCTGGCTCTAAACAGTACTGGGATGATGCCTGCAGCTGCAAGCATCACCCTGGTATATGAAGTCCGGCGACATACGGGTACGTCACTGGTCGGGAAGTGGATATTGTGCGTTTGCTGACCAATCAGTGCAAGGTAACCCAAATGTCTAATGTAAGCACCAGTTGTGAGCTTTGAAGAGTCCACTGTGATATCATCTGAAGTTGGAAATTAATACATACACTAGGCATTGGTGTGTCCAGAAATAGACAAGCAAGGTGGTGGGTTGGTCTACAGCAGCACCTCTTAAGATCACTATCTTTTATCAGATGGATTGCAAGAAAATAAACGTTTCAGAATCAAAATGTATTTTTGGTACAAAATATTTTTAAAAATCTACCTCAGGGTAACCATATCCCTGAGGATAGGAAACCGTTATCTGTGTGCTGATAGCTGCATTCCAAGAAGTTCAGTGCTTCCTGATGTAAATCCTGCACAGCCATTGCCCCAACTTGTTTGGTTTTCTTATAAACCTCATTCACATGGGTCCGTTTGTTTATGCAGCTTGATCCTCCAGTTGAGTGTAGCCAGCCCATGTAAGTTTTGGGGAAAGCTGCTGCATCCCCATAGACACAGTGCTTGTCCTAATTTGATCGGTGTGCCGGCGAGTGACCCCCCCCCCCAAGCACACTGTCTTTTTGGAGCTGTTCGCCTGCACGCTTTGCATAATGGGACAAGTGGCTGTTTCTCTGAAGCCACTGCATCATCATATTCTTACATGGGCTTTCTGCACACAGCAACTGGTGGCTAAGACCACATACGCCAATGGTCTGTTCAGTCTACAGGCCTCAGCGTCTGTGAATGAGGCCTTCTAAATCTTAGAGGAAGTAAACCCTGACGGGGTTTACTTCCTCTATATTCCCCTACAAAGTAGAAACTTTTTTAGGGTACTTTTTATTGTTTTCACATAAAAACAAGAATCACCCGTCAGATTAACAGGTATCACTTGTACGTATCCAAGCAAGCTGACATGAAATTCAATTTTTAAATCAGTGCGTACAGGACACAAAAATGAAGTATCTCTAGACAAACACAGCATTTAGTTAATGACTAAGCCAGGCATAGTTACATCAGCTTTCTCTCTCTCTCTCTCTCTCTCTCTCTCTCTCTCTCTCTCTCTCTCTCTCTCTCTCTCTCTCTCTCTCTCTCTCTCTCTCTCTCTCTCTCTCTCTCTCTCTCTCTCTCTCACCTTCAGCTGGGACAGCACCACTGGGCTTCCACCACCCCCTCGCATGTCAAGGGGTTATGGCCCTAATACCTCAGATATTTAAGTCTCCAGAAATCTTATCTATCCATTCTGCTCGAATTTCTTTTTACACCCTCTCGCCATATAAGTCAGTTTATACATAGGCAATGCATTATTAATTAGGTCTATCCAAAACTGTATGCAAGGTGGATCTGGATTTAATCCTGCGAAGAGCAATCGCTTTTTTATCATAAAAGAAACTTAATCAGCATTTTCTTAGCCACTCCAAGCTCCTCTTCTTCCATTACCCCAAGAAGACACCTGGTCGGATTGCAGATATTTTGCAGCGCTAGGTTATTTTCCATAAAGGCGGTTACTGCAGACCAAAATTGGCATATATTGGGCCATGCCTATGTCATATGAAGGAAATCCCCATTTGCCTCAGGACACCTGGTAAATTCCGCAGTGGCTAGTCTCCCCATCCCATATAGTCTGGCTGGTGTATAATATATCCTGTGTAGGTAATTTTAATTGTATTATTTTGTCTCCCGCTGCAATAACTGTTGTTTGATCCCCCAAGAGCTCTTCCCATGTGTCATCTTGTATTTCCGGTATATCTGCTTGCCATTGGGTTTTTATTTTATCTAACCTCGGGGTAGATAGTGACACTAACAAGGCATATCTGGAAATCAATTTGGAGTGGTCATCATCGTACAATACCACCTCCAGTCCCGACAGTTGGAGCCCGACCCCGGTTAACCCAAATTGGGCAGCCACCGCGACCTGGAGGTATGCAGAAAAGTATGTATTAGGGAAACCAAACTCATTCCTAAGAGCCTCAAACGATTTAAATGTTCCCTCAGAGAAGAGCTGACGTGCATATTTGAGACCCAGCCTAGCCCACCTGTGCTTATCAGGTAAATGTCTCAATTCTGGAAGGGCGCCATTAAACCATAGTGGCGCATTTGGAGATACAGCCAGGGATGTGGCCCCAATCTTTTTATTGCAGAGGTGAAAAATTTTATAAGACCACTTTAATACTGCTGCTCCCTTAGAAGGGTATGGACCCTTTCGATAGAGCGAGTTTGTCAGGGCCTCGTAGGAGGACATAGCGGCCGCTTGTGCTGCCACCACTGCATTGTCCATTTCCGAAAAAAGCCAGCTGTGTATACGTGGCCCCCCTCTCTGCCCTGGGAATTGCAATGTTTCTAGCAAGATCCTGGGAGGTCGGGATACCCAAATAAGAGGAGATCAATGAGTCTAGTTCTCTAAAGTTTTTTTGGGGATATAGACTGGGGAGTGCCAGAAGACCTATAAGAATCTGGGCAAAAACATCATTTTGAATACGTTTATTCTACCGACAAGATTCAATGGGAGTTTACTCCATGTTTGGAAACATATATTTTCACCCTACGGATTAGCGGGTAGAGGTTATTCTCCAAATATTTGTGTAAGGGAAGCTGCATTTATATACCTAGGTAGCGAAAGTGAGAGACTACTTGGAGGGGCGTGTGAGGAGAAGTGTCAGGTTTAAACAGGGGGTCTAAAGGCATAATACTGGATTTGCTCCAATTAATTTTAAATCCTGAATATTCTCCAAACCTAGAGATAGCATCGAGGGCACCCGAGAGAGATTCCTCGGGATCAGCCAGATACAACAGTAGATCGTTTGCATGTAGAGATGTTCTCTCTTCCAGGCCGTTCATTTTGTGCCCCGTAATTCTATCAGTTTGTTTTAGCAATGCTGCCAAGGGTTCGATGGCCATCGCAAAAAGGAGGGGTGACAAAGGACACCCCTGCCTAGTGCCTCTGAACATTGGAAAGAGGTCAGTTATGTTGTTGTTTACCCAAAGGCGTGCCAACGGGGATGTATAGAGCAGTTTAACCCACTTGAGGAACTTGCGCAAAGTAGAAACATAATGGTCTACTATGCATCGCATGGTAGCCCATTATGTGTCACTTTCCTGCAAACGAAGCCTGCGATGTCCCATGTACTGGCAGCGTCCATCTTCAGCCCTGCTTCCTTCCGGGCCGTGACTCCAGCTCGGTGACTGGTCGGAGTGGTGTGACGTCACTCCCGCACATGTGAGCGGGAGTCGGCAGTCACAGCACGATCTCAGTGAAGAAACGGCACGGAGGCCGTTTCTTTACTGCGCATGTGCCAAAATGACAATGGCACATCTAGTACACTGCATATCTCCTGAACCGTGCAGGTTTAGGAGATATGCAGGGCACCTACAGGTAAGCCTTATTATAGGCTTACCTGTAGGTTAAAGTGGTTGTCACGAGTTGACAACCACTTTAACAGGTACGTTTAGCATTAACAGTGGCATTAGTGGAACCTAAGTGGGTATCATTTCCCCAGACTTAGGCTGGATTCCCACCTATGCATTTTTAGCGCTCTGCATTTTGCAGATTTGCACTACAGAAAAAGTGTTCCATAGGAAACCATGTTAATTAGCCTGTAGTGCAAATCTGCAAAATGCACTAAAAATGCATAGGTGTGAATCCAGCCTAAGAACACATATAAATAACATTTCAGCCCTGCAATCTTGTAACCTTTTTTTTTTTTTCTTTTACATATTGGGGATATAAATCTACTAAAGGAATAGAGATGGTTTACTTTGCAAAATGAATGACAAGCTTAATGAATAAGGTAACGTGTAATGTTTTTTGGGGAAAAAGTTTGTGTAAATTAAGAAAGCTTTTAGAAATAGAAGTGTTTTTAATATTTTTTTTTTTTTATCAAAATGGAAAGTTAATGAGCAAAAAGAGAGAATAAAAAAAAAAAAAAACCACCCCATAGTGGTATCAATTAAATGAGATGTATTAAATAAAATTGCACTTACAAGTGAAAAGGCATGTGCTAAGCGGGACTGCTCGAGAAGGCTTTGGACCGGTTGTACAAGAATAGCCAGAAACTATTCTCCTGGTATACCCGGTCTAAAGCCTTCTCGGGCGGGGTTCCGCTTGGCATGTGCTTCTTCACTTGTAAGTGCAATTTTATTGTGCTTTCTTCTTTGCCTTTGTAGTCATGGAAGCGAGCACCCACTCACTCTAATACTGGTCTCTATTTAGCATTCTGGGCTACCTGCACTTTTGATCACTGTTTATTTGTACACTTTCTATTGTATATTGTTGGTCATTATCGGCAATTCTACTCCCGCATTTTCTTTGTTGGGCTGGGCTCATCTTTGCTCACGCCGCCTTCTTCTTTTTTTCTTTTTTTTTTTTTCTTTTCTTTTCTTCTAAATTTCAACTCCCCTGTGCATCAATATAGCATTAATGTACCTATTTTGCACCAAGAAGTAAGCTAGAAGTAATCGAGCAGTGTGTTTAAACAGCTATGAAGAGAGTGAGGGAAGGCTGTGTAGAATTAATGGAATGCGATTTTAATTTTTCCAAAATAGGTGCATTAATGCTATATTGGTACAAATGGGAGCTGGAATTTAGAAGGTTAAAAAAAAAAAAGTGAACAAAGATGAACTTGGCCTTTAACTTTTTGGTCGACGTGGTTTCGCTGTACTTTAAAACCCCAGTTCACACTGGTGCGTTTTGTCATGCAGTGTGACCATTCCAATTCGTACCCCATTGCTGGCAATGGAACAGTTCATATCGCCGTTACTCATGTCAGTGGTTATGAAAAAGGTTACTGCACTACTCCTCCCTTTTTTTTTAATTTTTTTTTTGTTTTGTTTTGTTTTTTTTCTGCGACTTGCATAGATTTCTGTTAAATGAAGTCACAAGCTGCAATGAAATCGGCTGTGCTGAAGTAGCACAATCAAAGCTGCACCAGTGTGAACGGTGGCTTATGTGATCATATGTCAGCGTTGGTGTCAACTGTAGGGTTTTGCACAGTTTTTGTTAATAGACAAGGATATTGATTGCACAGAGGGTCACTTGATTATTTGCATGTTATCGCCATTGAGATACGTTAGGGTTACCTTAAGCGGTGTATATGTTCTATATATTTAATGTATTTCTTTTTATGTTCTAGTCCACTGCCTTCTATAAGGAGACAGCATCACTTGAGAGAAGCACTGCACACATTCCGTAAGAAGCGAGACCTGGAGGCAGCATTCCGTGCTCTTGTAACAGGGGCTAATCATTACCTCAAAAACCAAATAACCCAGCAGGAAGCTACCCTGAAGGCTCATGTAAATGGACTTTTTTTTTTTCTTGTATTGTATACATTCTGTAGCAGGGTATTACCAGGCATGCTGAACCTATTAATGGCTAAGGGGTGTAAATCTGCATCTTAACGTTCCCACACCAGGGATTAGAGCCATGGCTCTGTTTATAGTAAATATGCTTATATATATGTGTATGTGCTTAACTTTTCAGAGCAATGTCTTAAATCAAGCATACACTGCACTTGTGCTAAAATGCAAAATGTAGATGAGAGCAATGCAAAATATTGGTATGTTTGTGTAAGGATTTAAAGCGAAGCTCCACCCAAACAAAGCTCCACTTTAAGGTCTCTTCCTTGGCTCCTGTTTGTTAAATGGAGCTTATGGGAGGTGGGTCCCTGATTTTGACAGGTAACTTATTGTGGACCGCCAGCTGTTGCAGACCTACAATTCCCATGAGGCATAGCAAGACTCTGACAGCCACAAGCATGACACCCAGAGGCAGAGGCATGATGGAACTTGTAGTTTTGCAACAGCTGGAGGTCTGCTAATTGCATATCCCTACCTTAGGTGATCGGAAGCGGAAGTTCTCCTTCGGAAAAAAAATTAAGTCAGCAGCTACAAATATTGTAGCTGCGGACTTTTATTATTGGGACACTTACCTGTCCACAAATCCAGCGGTGTCCTCACCCAAGCCGGTTTTTCCATCAGCTCTCAGATGCTGCCACCACCTTCTCAGCTAAGGCTTCACTGCCGGAAGTGGGAGCGGGTGCCAAATGTGGTGGCGGAGGGAGGAGGCGGCAGACAAGCAGAGCTTCCTTTTTTGGCTTTAAAGAAAAGCCTTTGTTCACCACCATGTCAGTGGTAATGCTTGCTGAAGTGAGGATTTTCAGATGGCAGTAAGGACTTTGGGAGCAGAAACACCTCCCAGCAAAATTGCAGATAGGACTGGGAAAATTAGCGTTCTAAGGAATACTGTGTGAAGCTTGTAGAACAGTGTTTAATGCTTAATGTTTATTTTGAATTTTGAATACTATCCTCACTGTCTCCTAATGACAGGTACCCCTGTGTGTGTAAATTTATTTTAAAAAAATGCAGTATATACCAGATTTCAGAACTCACGTGACTGGCCGGCTCTCTCCTCTACCTGTCTTCACAGGTAAAGTGGCAGGGGCTGAGGATCCCCTGCTGACATCAGTTGGGAGGGGAGGAGGAGAGAGCCGACTGGACAAGTGATCGCTGCTCTGAAATCTGGTATATACTGCCTTTTATTAAAAAAAAAAAAACAAAAAAAAAACACACAATCTAAACAGGTCAGTGTTATTTCAGCAGCGGAAGCGGGGCCGGCACTGTCACTAGCTGGCAGGGAGGGGGAGGGCAGAGGACAGGAAAGAGCAGAGCTGTGGATAACGGAGGCACGTAAACTGACCGCGGTGTCAGGGCTCAGCAGCCATGATATACCGTTGTCAGTTTACAGGGTGAGGGTAGAAACTGGCAGGATCAGCCAGGTATTTCAGGTGATACAGGGGGCCAAATTACACAGCACAAGCACTGTGCTGTATAACATGCTTTAAAGGGACAGGATCTTTTTTTCGCTTTAAATTGGGCTTTAACCCTTTTTCTGCCAGAGCCATTTTGCATTTTAGGCCTGAGGATTACTAAAATGCCCCCAAATATATATTTTCTGAAAGACACCCCAGAGAATAAAATTGTGGTAGTTTAAATTTTTTATGTCACTTGATATTACAGCAAAAAACACTAAAATAAATTTTAGGGCACACAAACGCAAGAAACTACCCAAATGTTTGGTAAAATATAAAAGACGAGGTTGCACCGAGTACATAGATCCCTGGTGACCTGTTGGGTGTGGAATCAATTTGGTGGCATTGTACTTCCTTCAGCTCTCAGACTAAAAGTTTGTATCCCTGAAAGGCTATAGAGGGGGGGGAGTCTGCAGGAGCCTGGCCATGCACCTGCAATCTAATCTACTGATCACTGATGCAAATTTGTAGGCTCCTAATGAGAAAAAAAGTCACATTTTTATCTCCTGCCAATGTGTATTTCTCTTACGTTCACTGACAAACGCAGCCCTTCATTGACAAGTGGGGTTTATGCACATCCCACTAGGAGTAGACTAGGCAAAAATAAAAAAAGCAAGCTGCCCCCCTCCCAGGAGCTCACTCCAGCATATAACCCCCCCCCCCCGCCCGCTCTGCATAGCATATCAGTTTTATTATGCCTAGTGCAAGGAGTTAGACCTGGTTCCCTGCTGGGACCTGCGGTTCCTCCGATTTTTTTTTTTTTCTTCTTTGGGCTTTTCAAGCTATCTGATGAAGACTACTATCAAGTAGCCGGCTGGGGCATAGAGGATATCTCAAATCCTGAAATTTTCCCAGCACGGCCGACCGATGTGAGCTACCCTTAGCCTTGGCGGGGTCCGCTGCATCGTACCCGTTCCGTGCGGGTGGCTAGTGGGTGACCCCCACTTGCGTCTAGTGACCGGGCTGTGCTCGCGTCCAGGGGCGCTTGGCCTGCAGCATCCCTCCCCAGCAGATGGGAGGAAGGTCTGCTACCGGGTGGCTACCCGCTACGCCCGTCGGATTGGTGAGTGACCCCCCCCAGGGGGGCTGGGCGTTTGACGGACTAGGCCGGCCGGTGGAGTGTTTCTAGGGCTACAGGTCCCCCTGTTTGTTTTGGCGCCCCTCCCCCACACCGCGCTCAAACCGCCATGTGGTGGATCGCGCCCATTTTTGGGGCTATTTTGGACTCTAGTGGTGGACTGGCGGCCATTTTGCCGTAGTCGCGGCTTGCGTGACATGCTTTGGCCTCTTGTGACCGCTTCGCGGCCATTTTTCATGTGCCTGTGGATGAAAACGTGCGGCTGACGCCGCTTCTTCCTCTTTCCATCTGGGACAGCGTGGAAGGCACAAGGTGGCGTAGGCTCCTGACTGGCGGTCAAAGCACTCCTACTGGGATGCAGCGCTTGAAGGGCAATTTATACACAGCAAGTATAGCTGGGCTCTCCCTGGGGTGTTGGTAGCGGTGGATTCAGTCCTCCTGGGTGTCTCCCGGTTGCTTTGTGGGGGTGTCAGGGCCTATTTGGCCTAGCAGTGTTCCGGTGGCGCAATGTCGACTGAACCTGCTGGTTCTTCCCAGGAGGAGTCGGTGGAAGCGCAACCTGCGCTGGGCCCTCTGGTTCCCCTGGATCAGCTAAGGTCCATATTGGGGGATTTTTTCCCCCGGGTGCCGTGCCGTGCTAAGGGGGTGCCTAAAAAGCGTCCACACCCCCCCCCCCCTCCTCAGGGGACGATTCAGAACTGGAAGGGGCCTCTGGTCACCGGGACCCCCGTGGAGCTTGGATGGTGAGGAAGACCAGGGGGCCTCGGTAGCGCACGCGAGAGGGCGCTGGTGGCCTCCCTTATCACCAATATTCGTTCGTCCTTGCGACTGGACCAAGCCGGGGAGTCGCAGGAGACTGCTTACGTTTGTGGGTCTTTTAAGCCACCTCGGTCCCCTAGAGCTTATCCCTATGATCAATTCTTTGACCAGCTCTATAAGGAATGGCAGCATCCGCAGAATTCCTTTTCCTTGCCCAAACGTTTCGCTGTGCGCTATCCCTTTTGAGGATAGCTTTGTGAAGTGGGCATCCCCCGCATTGGACCCTCCGGTGGCTTGCCTGAATAAGGTCTCCCTCTTTTAAGGATCCGGCCGATAGACGGACGGAGGCGGTATCCAAAGCACTGTTCTTGGTGGCGGGGTCAGGCATGGTGCAGCGAGCAAGCGCTCAAGGCCCGGTAAGTCTGCCTCGGGGTCCGGTAAACGGCCCTCGCAGCGCAAGAGCGAAAAGACGGAGGAAAAGTCCTCCTCAGCATGATGGGTTGCCCCCACCCGATTGTCGGGTGGGGGGCCGGCTTCTGGGGTTCGCAGAAAGGTGGACTGCCCGCATTTCCGACCGGTGGGTGCAGGAAGTGGTGTCCGCAGGATAGAGTTCAACACTCTACCCCCAGACAGGTTCTTCCCATCGAATTTGAGACTCCCTCAGGGGCGTCTAGGGGCTGTTCAGATGCTCTCCGAACAAGGGGTGATTGTGCCGGTACCTCCGCTGGAAAGGTTCCGCGGCTTCTATTCCAACCTCTTTGTTGTACCCAAAAAGGGTGGGGTCAGGCCAGTTCTGGATCTAAATCAGGGGCGTGTATCTCCATGTTCCCGTTTGTCCCCGGCACCAGCGCTTTCTGCGCTTTGCGGTGGGGGATCTTACCAATTTGTGGCACTTTCCTTCGGTCAGGCCTTGGCTCCTTGGGTGTTCACCAAGCTGGTGGCTCCGGTGCTGGCGCTATTGAGGCAGAGAGGCATTGCGGTGGTAGCATAACTCGACTTACTCCTGTGAATGGAGTCTGCTTCAGCCCTAAAGGAGAATGTGGCTATCACCATGGCCTCGTTGAAAGACTTCGGCTGGCTGATCAACCTGCAGAAGTCGACGTTGACCCCGTCCTGTCGACTGGAATATCTGGGTCTGATTGTGGACACGGAGCAGGCGAAGGTGTTCTTACCTCCGGCCAAGTTACTAACACTGCAAGCAGCGGTGCGTACCCTGCTGTCACGCCAGTGGTCCTCCTTACGGTTCTGTATGCGGGTGTTGGGGCTCATGGTTTCAGCCTTCGAGGCGATACCTTACGCCCAGAGTCACACTCGGCTCCTACAGCGAGCGATTCTGTCACGGTGGGACAAGTCTCTGCTGTCCATGGACCAGCTGATCAGATTGGATCATCAGACCAGGGGATCGTTGACCTGATGGTTTCGGGCCCCGGCTCTAACGTTAGGGAAGTCTTTTCTCCCCCTGAATTGGTCAATAGTCACGACGGACGCCAGCCAATGGGCTGGGGGGGTCCTGGGGCAGCTGTCCGCTCAGGGCCGTTGGTTGGCGCAGGAATTTACCGCCTTCCGATAAATGTGCTGGAGTTGAGGGCGATCAGGCTCTGCTTCTCCCACTGGACGGTAAGGCTGCGCGGCGTTCAGGTTCAGTCGGACAATGCCACGGCTGTGGCGTACGTGAACCATCAGGGCGGAACGAGGAGCTCGGCAGCGGCTGCGGAAGCGGCTCTCATCCTGAGATGGGCAGAACTTCATGTGCCGGCAATCTCCGCCATTTACATTCCGGGCGTAGAAAATTGGCAGGCAGACTTTCTCAGTCGCCAGACGCTGTATCAGGGGGGAATGGTCCCTACATCCAGAGGTGTTCCGCCAGATTTGCCACAAGTGGGGCATGCCAGACGTGGACCTCATGGCGTCCAGGTTCAATCACAAGGTGCAGACCTTCGTGTGCAGGACAAAGGACCCGTTGGCGGCCGTCACGGACGCGTTAGTAGCGCCTTGGGGTCGGTATCGGCTCCTGTACGCCTTCCCTCCCATCTAGCTTCTACCGCGGCTACTGCGCAGGATAGAAGCTGAAGGGATTGACAATCCTGGTAGCTCCGGATTGCCCTTGGCGCCCTTGGTACGCCAACGTGGTTCGGATGGTGACAGATGTTCCCTGGCGTCTTCCGCTGCGCAAAGATCTGCTGTCGCAGGGACCCATCCTGCCCTCTGCTTTACCCTCGCTGGCTTTGACTGCTTGGCTATGGAGTCCTAGGTGTTGAGGGATAGGGGTGTCTCTGACTCCGTGATCCCTACCATGCTTATGGTGTGCAAGTGTACTTCACGCAAGATTTATCATCGTACCTGGAAGGGCTATATTGCCTGGTGTGAGGCAGGGGGTTGGAACCCTCGCTCTTGCGTTGTGTCCCGGGTCCTGGCTTTTTTGCAGCAGGGCCTGGATAACAAATTGGCATTGAGTACTCTCAAGGGTCAGATTTCTGCTCTGGCGATTTCTCTTTCAACTGCCTTTGGCATCACATTCGTTGATACGTACATTTGTACAGGGTGTACACCATGTGGCTCCTCAGATACGGTTTCCTTTGGCACTGTGGGATTTGAATTTGGTACTTTCTGTACTGCAGAAACCGCCATATGAGAAGATCAGGGATATTCCCTTACAATTGCTGTCGCAGAAAGTGGCTTTCTTGGTGGCCATTACATCCGCTAGGCTGAGTTGGCAGCATTGTCCTGCAAGTCTCCCTACTTGGTGCTTCATAAGAACAAGGCGGTCTTGCGACCTTCCCCTTCGTTTCTACCGAAGGTGGTCTTTTCTTTTCACATTAATGAGGATATTGTTCTCCCTTCATTATGTCCGCACCCGTCGCATCCCAAGGGGTTATATTCTGGATTGAGGACGGCTCCCTGCTCACCGGGGGGATAGGTTTGCTGAACAGGCGGATGACAGGTCCTGTCCGCTGTGCAGAGCAGAAACAGCCAGCTCTCCTGTATGGGGAAATCATGTGGAAACGGACCACAATCTGTCTGGATTTATCGAATGGCAGCGAACAGGGGGAGACTGGGGGGCTGATCAGGTCTTCCTGAAAATCTGACAGGAGAAGCCTGTGTGAAAAGGACCCTTAGTCGCCAAAGCCCTATAGGTTGGAAAATCTGAAAATTTCCAGTCTTTAAACAAATTGAAAGTGCAGTACATGAGGATTGGCCTAATCCTGAAAGAATAATCACCCCTAAGCTTTTTGCTCCACTTTATCCTATGAAAAAGGAATTTTAAGAAAAAGTGTTCTGTTTGGTAGAAGATCTTGCCATTTCAGTCCTCAATAAAGACCTTAGCGTTGCTATTGAAGACGTTCCCTCTTTTAACGATTCTGTTTGATAGATGTTTTGAAGTCCTCTTAAAGCTGAGCTCCAGCCCCCCTTCCAACCAAAAAATTGTCAACAGCTGCAAATTAGCAGTTGACCGATTTTTTTATTTATTATGGGCAATATTTGTCAATTTTCAAAGAATTGGTAACTCCCCCTGCTGCAGTGACCATCTTTTTGGGGCCCACTATTTCATTGGCCTGGGTAGAAGAAGCCAGGACTCAGAAGCTTTTCAGCACTCTGAGTCTGCAAACGTTCTCAATCTGGCTGAGTTTTTTGGCTTCTTCTACCCGGATAGGATCAAGGCCGCCGCCTCCTTCACCTCGGACAGTGCAGGCCATGGAACGGCTGAACTGAACCAGATGACACACCACTCGCCCACAGCAGGGTGCACCCTGCCAGCCAGCCACCCACCCCACAGCAGGGTGCACCCTGCCAGCCAGCCACCCACCCACAGCAGGATGCACCGTGCCGGACAGTTTTTTACCTGCTCTGTAAAATTTTCTCAAATTTCAATGCAGATGGATGCAGAGAGAATGTGTGGTCTGGGACTATTTCTCATCTCAACCATCCCCATGAATAGCAGCAGTGTGCAACACATGCACAAACAATGTGAGCATGGAATAGGTAACTGCAAAAACCAAAAATAAGTCACAATTATGATCATCTTGCTGAACTTTTATAATGCAGCACAGAGAAAACAATCAGAGTGAAATGCCACTATCCCAGACAACAATAAGATGTTTCAGAAAAAAGTGGCTAAAGTTTTAATGGAAGATCCCAACTGCTGGCCAAAGCAATCAGAGGCGATGGTTACTGATAACCAGCCATTTACAGTGGTGTCTGACTCTGGATTTAAGTGGTAGATGTCCATAGCTGAGCCAAGGTACCCATTGAAGAGTGAAAATTATTACCAAAGTGAAATGCTGGTAAAGATTTAGCAAAAGGTAGTTTACAAAGTAAAGACTATGCTGCAACCAGAGAATACTGGCAACTCACTCTCATTCACGACTGACTGCTGGTTAGGACCAACAGAGTCACTAATAAGTCTTACATGCCACGTCATTGAAAGCGGATGGACAAAAAGGCAATTGGTGTTTGAATACAAAAGTGATTCAAGGATTCTACACTGGGGAGTACATTAAAGAAATGTTTCTAGGCATGCTTAAATACTGGAGAATAATCAATAACCGAGTTATGCTTCTGCTTCGAGAAGTGAAGTTTGCTGTAGTGTCAGACCTAACACATGGCAACTTGTAAATGGTCTGTCAAGCCAGAGAGATTTGATTGTTCTGATTGGCATGCTGAAGAGGTGCACAGGCCATTTCCACCATTTAGTCCTTGCCAAGCAGTGACTGAGGTGCATTCAGGAAGACCTTGGCCTACCCAAAAAAAACTTGTGATCCCCTAGTTACAAACGACTCCTACTTACAAACGGAGGGAGACAACAGGAAGTGAGAGGAAATCTACCCTTAGGAAGGGAAATTCACTCCTGTAAGAGTTATGGGAAAAAGGTGTTTCCACTGATGCTTTATCACCAATCCTTGTTTCCATAACAACCCAAAATTTTCAAAATCCAATTATCATTGAGACAGGAAGTGAGGTGAAATCTTCTGAACAGAACCATAGACAGCAAAACTAAAACTTTTAAAACCCAACAATACCTTTGTTCCTAACCACTATTTCGTAGTCACCTTTGTGGAAAAAGGGTATTGAGAATGTCCTCACTTAAAGGGAAGGATTCCCATCTAAAGGAGAGTGAAGGACAACAGAGGGAGGCAAACATTCATCCTCAGCAAACATTGATCCCCTAGTGTTCAAAAAAAACCCATCCGGTTCCAGAAGGACTTACGTGGAGTCAGTGACGAACCGTTCCTGATTTACCACCTTTACCGGACACGTGGAGAAGTCGTACGGTTAGTCTTGTTAGTTTAGAGAGACCGAACTGTCTGGTAA
>BLSH010199833.1:315687-345111 GCA_018402905.1 Glandirana rugosa | reverse complement strand
CGATTGTGAGTCCGCCGTGTCCACACTTTCACAACCGGGTCGAAAACCGTGGGGTAAGATGTGTTCTTTTACCCACGTCGAAGTTTCCTTTAGATACTTCAGAGTCGCCTGTAAAGTACCAGTTATACCTGATGTCGTACGTATTCTCGCATATGTCCGAAAGTATACTTGCCGTATTACTCTGGGAATTAAACATAAGGATACATAGACTCCTTTCGAGAGGTTTACTTTTGAGAGACGGACGTAAAAGTCCCAGACGGAGACGACTTAAGAGTCACACGTTTACGATGAACGGACCGACAGTACGACTGAGTCAAAGGATTTAACGCAGTGACTGGGTTCTGTTCGTCTGACCATCTGGCTTCAGTATAGAGTCACTGACCTGGCACAAGTATGCAGATTTGGAAAATCAGAGTAAAGTTAGAAGTCCTTATCTGAATGCTTGTCTTGGGTCAGTGACGCAATTTAGGAAACTGAGTCAGCATGACAGCCAGGCAAGTAGCATTTGCACACTGAGAATTCAGCAGAGGCAGACCCTGAAAATGCAGGCAGAGAGTTTTCATTTGGAGAGCTTTCCTCAGATACATAGGAATACAAATTAAGGGTCTCATTATGCCGTTCATATGAAAGCCTGTATACGCTCTTATGCATGCTGTAGTCCATATTGACCATGAAATGTCCGCTGAGACTTCATAGATTTCCTTTGAAGCTGCACCCATTTTCTTGTGTAGAATGGGGTGCCAAAAGCTGGGCCAACACTTTCACACCTGTGCCGCCTGAGTGTTAGCGGTAAAACACCGCTATTTTGTGGCGCTTTGGGTCCACTATTGGGGCGACAGCGGTGTACTTTTAACTCCCCACAAGGGGTTAAAAAGGGGTTAAAATTGCTGGCTAGCGGCGCTTCCGAAGTGGTGTACAGCTGCTTCAGAAGCGCCGTCCATTCATTTTAATGGGCAGGGGGCGATGGAGGAACAGTGTATACATCGCTCCCACATCGCCCCAAAGATGCGGCTTGCAGGAGATTTTTTTTACCGTCCTGCAAGAACACTGCCCCAGTGTGCAAGCACTCAGGCATTCACATTGGGGTGCATTAGGAGCCAATTTAGAGGCCTTTACAATTTTAGAGTGCTTTCCCACTGGGGCTTTGCGCTTGCGGGACGGAAAAAAAGTACAACAAAGTATAGAACTACAACTCCCAGCAATGCTCCACACTGGGGGGACAGGTCCTCTTTATAGAACTACAACTCCCAGCAAAGCTCCACTCTGACTGGGGTACACAATACCGCCTCACTGGGGGTACACATCCTTTTTATAGAACCACAACTCCCAGCAAAGCTCCACACTGACTGGGGTACACAATACCCCGCCACAGGGGATATAGGTCCTCTTTATAGAACTACAACTCCCAGCAAAGCTCCACACTGACTGGGTACACAATACCTCCTCCCTGGGGGTACAGGTTCTTGTTATAGAACTACAACTCCCAGCAAAGCTCCACAATACCTCCTCACTGGGGAGACAGGTCCTTTTTTTATAGAACTACAACTCCCAGCAAAGCTCCACACTGACTGGGGAACACAATACCTCATCACTTGGGGGACAGGTCCTTTTTATAGAACTACAACTCCCAGCCAAGCTCCAAACTGACTGGGGTACACAATGCCTCCTCACTGGGGGGTACAGGTCCTTTCTTAAAGAACTACAACTCCCAGCCAAGCACCAAACTGACTGGGGTACACAATACCTCCTCACTGGGGGGACAGGTCCTTTGTTATAGAACTACAACTCCCAGCAAAGCTCCACAATACCTCCTCACTGGGGAACAGCTCTTCTTTATAGAACTACAATTGCCAGCAAAGCTCCACAATACCTCCTCACTGGGGGGACAGCTCTTCTTTATAGAACTACAACTCTCCACACTGACTGGGGTACACAATACCGCCTCACTGGGGGTACAGGTCCTCTTTATAGAACTACAACTCCCAGCATAGCTGCACACTGGGGGAACAGGTCCTCTTTTATAGAACTACAACTCCCAGCAAAGCACCACACTAACTGGGGAACACAATACCTCCTCACTGGGGGGTACATGTCCTCTTTATAGAACTATAACTCCCAGCAAAGCTCCACAATACCTCACGGGGGGGACAGGTCCTTTTTTTATAGAACTACAACTCCCAGCAAAGCTCCACACTGACTGGGGTACACAATACCTGCTCACTGGGGGGACAGGTCCTCTTTATAGAACTACAACTCCCAGCAAAGCTACACACTGACTGGGGTACACAATACATCCTCACTGGGGGGGGACAGGTCCTCTTTTATAAAACTACAACTTACAGCAAAGCTCCACACTGACTGGGGTACACAATTAGGGTTGCCACCTCATCCCTTTAAAACCGAACACATATGAATTACACAGGTTCTGAGGCTAATTTAATGCAGATGAGGCACCAAGTGAGTTTAATTACCACCTTAATCAGCCACAGAACCAGTGTAATTCATATGTGTTCGGTTTTAAAGGGATGAGGTGGCAACCCTATACACAATACCTACTCACTGGGGGTACAGGTCCTGTTTATAGAACTACAACTCCCAGCAAAGCTCCCCCGGACTGGGGTACACAATATCTCCTCACTGGGGGGACAGGTTGTCTTTATAGAACTACACCTCCCAGCAAAGCTCCACACTGACTGGGGTACACAATAACCCCTCACTGGATGGACAGGTCCTCTTTATAGAACTACAACTCCCAGCAAAGCTCCGCACTGACTGGAGCACACAGGATATAGATTTTGGATAGAGGTAGATGGGTGGGTAGAAATATGTAGACTGAGGATAGAGAACATGAAGGACAGAGTAATGTAATGAGATGATGGAAAGAGAGATAGAGTGAAGGAGAAAAGGAGAGCGGGAGAAGGATGAAGCGGGAGAGAAGATAAGAAGGAATATAAGGAGGAAGAGGTGGAGATTGGAGAGATAAAGAAGAAGAGGGATTATATAGAGGAGGATAGGGAATGAAGAGAAAGTACAGAGGGAGAAGGATGAAGAGGGAGAGAAGATGAGGAATATGAGGAGGAGGAGGTGGAGATTGGAGAGATAAAGAAGAAGAGGGATTATATGGAGGAGGATAGGGAATGGAGTAAGGGAGGAGTAAGAAGAAGAAGGAGGAGGATTAGGTAAGGGAAGGTAGGTGAGGAGGGTTTGAAGAATAAGAAGTTGAAGATAATGTAGGATGTGATAAGGTGGATAGAGAGAGGGTGAAGGGTGAGGCGGATGAAGGTGGGAGAGAATAGTGGGAGAGACGGAGAGGGATGATGAGGGTGGAATGATGGATGGTGGAGAAGGATGGGTAGGAGGAGTATGTGGAGGAGGATGATGATGGATATGAGAGAGAAAGATGAGGTGGATGAAGGGAAGATAGAGTAAGGATAGAGAGAAAGAGTGCGGATTCAAATAGATATATTAGAGGGAATATAGAAAGAGGGAAAGGATAATAGTGCGACACACATATATATATATATAAAAGATATATATACATAGATAGATATAAAGATAGATAGAGAGAGAGAATGAGAGATAGTGGAAAGGATATGATGCTGAAGTTGGCTTCTTATTCGGCCAGCTTCTTATTCAGGTTGGATTTTTATTCAAAAAAGTTATTATTTACTAAATAAACATCTGCAAGTATATTATAGTATCGTGAAATGTAACAACAATTCTGTCTCACTAACTGCCATGTATTTAATGGGGTAATTTTGAAAAAACAACTTTTTCTCTAAGAAAACCATCTTGGCTCACCCAGATGTGATTTGTTTTCCTATAATTGGCCACCCCTCTATGAGTTAAAATTCAATTTGGCCCGAGCCAAGTGATGTAAATAATTAAATATGGCGCCAAACTTGTTACCCTGTCATCAATGCATTTCAATGGGAATTTCCAAGTAAGAATCCAAGCTTTTCCTACATGAAAACCATCTTGACTCACCCAAATTCCACTTGTCAAGTGGAAAGCCAAGATGATTTTCATGTAGGAATAGCTTGGTTTCTTATTCGGAATTTCCCATTGAAATGATGACAGGGTGACAAGTTTGGTGCCATACTTCATAGTTTATATCACTTGGCTCGGGCCAAATTGTACTGTACTATATAGAAGGATGCCCAATGAGTATAAAACAAGTGGAATTTGGGTGAGCCAAGATGGTTTTCATGTAGGAATAGCTTGGCTTCTTATTCTGAATTTCCCATTGAAATGCATTGATGACAGAGTGACAAGTTTGGTGCCATACTTCATGGTTTATATCACTTGGCTCGGGCCAAATTGAATTTTAACTAATAGAGGGGTGGCCAATTATAGGAAAACAAGTCACATCTGGGTGAGCCAAGATGGTTTTCTTAGAGAAAAAGTTATTTATTTAGAATTAACACATTAAATACATGGCAGGTAGTGAGACAGAATTGTTGTTACATTTCACGATTCTATAATATACTTGCAGATGTTTATTTAGTAAATAATAACTTTTTTGAATAAAGATTTAACCTGAATAAGAAGCTGGCCGAATAAGGAGCTAACTTTAGCATCATCATCCATCCATATACTCCTATCTATCCATATTTGCCCATCCATCCATCCATATACTCCCATCCATCCATATACTCCTATCTATCCATATTCTCCCATCCATCCATATACTCCCATCCATCCATATACTCCCATCCATCCATATGCTAATCTATCCAACCATATACTGATCTATCCATCCCATTTAATCCATATACTCCCATCCATCCATATACTGATCTATCCATCCATATACTCCTATCCATCCATATACTGATCTATCCATCCATATACTCCCATCCATCCATCCATCCATCCATATACACCTATCCATCCCATTTAATCCATATGCTCATCTATCCATCCATATACTAATCTACCCATCCATATACTCATCTATCCATCCATATACTCATCTACCCATATACTTATCTATCCATCCCATTTAATCCATATACTCATATCCATCTATATACTCCCATTCAGTCTCATCCATCCTGTTATATCCAGTCACATATCATTCATATACTCCCATTCATCACATTTAAACCATACAGTTTCCCATCTCATCTGTATACTCCCATTCATCCCATCTCATTCACATACTCCCATCTCATCCTATCCATCCATACATATACTCCTATTCATCCATATAGTCTCCCATCCAATCTAGTCTATCCTCATCCATCCCATTATATCCAATCCCATTTCATCCCTATACTCCCCCACCCATATCATGTTTATCCATCCTACCTCATCCATTCCTATTTTTGCCATATAGTCCCATACATTTCATCTCATCCATGCATATATTCCATTCATATACTCTCCCCTTCACCCAATATCATCAATGTCACCTCATCCATCCCATTTTATCCAATCCCATCTCATCCATATAGTCTCCCATCCATCCGATCTAGTATCCCTATACTCCCATCCACCCCATTTCATCAAATCACATCTCAGTCATATACTCCCATCCATCTCATCTCATCCATATACTCTCCCATCATCCCATCAAATCACATCCATACTCTCGCATCCATCCAATATCATCTATGCCATCTTATTAATCCCATCTTATCCATATGCTCCCATCCATCTCATAAAATCCCATCTCATCCATATACTCCTATTCATGCCATATTATCAAATCCCATCTCATCCTATCCATATACTACTCTCCCATCCATCCAATATCATCTATGCCACCTCATCCATTCAATTTCATCCATATAGTCTCCCATCCATCCAATCTTATCTATGTCATCTCATCCATATACTTTTCCCATTCATCCCATCCATGCCACCTCATCCATATACATCCATCCATCCTATCTCATCCACGCAATCTCATCAATCTACTTTCCCATCCATCCAATCTCATCTATGCCACCTCATCCATATACTCCCATCAATCCTATCTCTTCCATCCATGCCACTTTATTCATCCCATCCCATCCATATACTGCCATCAGAAATGAAACAAAGTTGCAGTGCCAGAAGTGAGACTACTTATAGTTGTTCCAGCATAGAAAATAAAACATTTTACAGTCCTTACGAAGATGTATAACTCCAACCGCAGTGAGAAATACTACCACTCACCAGCCACGTTGACCACAAAAAGGTAAATTGCAGTCATTACAAATTATAATCCGCTTCTGAAGATTCCGTCACCAGACATTATAAATGCACACTCAACAGATCACAAAACCTCATTAAGATGGAGGTCAAAGCGCTTTGTAATCCTTAACCAGGTGACATAATCTCTCTGGGAACTGGAAGCTCTCCTCTGATGGTCAGATCAAATCTCATAACCAGTGTGGATTATTAAACCTGCACACATACTAGGGCCAATTTAAAAGCTAATTAACCTGCCAGCATGTCTTTGAAATATGGGTGGAAACTAGGGAAGCCGTGAAACTCCATGCACATAGTATGCTGGACAGAACTGAGCACCCCTGAACCCATCCTGTGAGTGATACGTTCACTATTGGTCTTCTACTTATACAAATACCAGATACCTACCTCCCTTGTAAATCAGATTTTATTACCTATTGTTATTCCTTTAATTTACCAGGTGGCAACACTGTTCATTCTTTCAAAATTGTGCAACGACATTGTCTCCCTGTGGACAGGGAAGTCTCGGCAGTTTTAAATAGGCCTTTAAGAGGAAGTAAACCCCATGGGTTTTACTTCCTTTTTAGTTCCCTGCAAAGTAAAATCATAATGTGCTAGTATGCATCGCATACTAGCACATTATGTGACACTTACCTGCAAATGAAGCCCGCGCTGTCCCCGCTCGAGGCTGCATCCATGTCTGCCCCTCTTCCTTCCGGGGCCACGGACTCTGGCTCTGTGACTGGCTGGAGTCGCGTGACGTTACTCCCATCAACAGCTAACATATTTTAAGCAGCTATAGCCATATTTCTTGCCTTCATTTGGGAAAAAAAAAGGTTTAAATTGTGTGAATAATGCAAGTTTTCTTATGCGCAATTGTATTGTTATATAAAAATTTGACAATAAAAATATTGAAAATAAAATATTGAAAATAAATAGTGTGAATAAAAGTTAATCACAGTAAGCGGCTTGGCAGGGGTATATAGTTTGTCCCAAGACCTGGGAACTGTCACTTGCAAGACAGCTTTTTCATCATGTGAAAGTGTAGAAAACATAAGTAAAGGCATGTCAAATAAAAAAGAAAACGGAAAATTGTTATCAAATACTTACCGTAATTTTCCTTTCCTGGCTCTGCCCCATGGCAGCACACCTCGGGTCAACCCCGCCCCCTTGACCCCGTATAGGACATCCCTGTATAGAGCATAAAAGGACAGCAGTACCTGGAGACGGTGTTCTGTAACTAGCTTGCGACGGCCCAGGGTGGGAATGTGCTGCCATGGGGCAGAGCCAGGAAAGGAAAATTACGGTAAGTATTTGATAACAATTTTCCGTTTTACTGGCTCAGCCCCATGTCAGCACACCTCGGGATTTAACTAGCATACAATATGGGAGGGCAAGATAAACTGCAAGAATAGACACCAAGTGCTGCTCAGAAAAAAAATTATTGACACCCAGAAAGGACAGAGGATAACACCTCTAGATGAAATGGAGAGTAAGACAACGTGTCTCTCACTATTTGGAAGACCAAGGGGAAGGGTCTGCCCAGGTCTCGGATTGGTTACCAAGATATGCAAAAGTTACTGTATGCCAAAGAGTGAGGACACGTTTGAGCCTACCTACTGCTTAATTCTCCGTCTAGGATTACTTGCATCTGATTTGCTTGTTCCACCGGGGAACAGAGGATTCCATCCCCAATCCTGCAAGGTCTTCTATTTCCTAGCATACCTGAAGTTTGGAGTATGTCTGTGTCCTGAACAGGGTTTAACCCTAAAGGTGAGGTCTCCAGATGAGTCTTTTACCTCTTGATCTTCAGCATCTAGGAATACCTCGTGTAAGTTTGAATGATACTGTTGACCACACTGTGTGAGGTTTTAGACTACAGGAAGGTGACTAAGAGGACCCTGACTCCGCACTGTACCTGAGGATATTCTGGCCTGCAGGCCACTATTATCCTTCTTGCTACTGGATCAATGTGGACCCTGATAAAGGAGCCTGGAGACCGAGATGGATGTACCCCTTTGCTGATCGGCAGTCCTTGTTGGGTGCTGGTGGTTCTACTACTTCCCCCTCAGGGAAGCCATCCTGCTTGATTTCAGGTTGATATCCTGATAGCCTTCTTTGTTGTATAGAATGACTTGGACTGTCTTTTGGTTCCAACCTCCAAGGGCTTGCATCTTACGGTGTTTGACCGGAAGTTTCTAGGAAATCAAACCCCAAAGGGGAGATTCCTGATATCAGTTGACTCGTTTGCCTCCCTTCTTGACAGTGAAGATAGGCTCTTGCTGTTCTGCTATTGTTTCACGGATAGCTGAAGCTCCCTCTGTTGCGCTTTCTGAGCAACTTCCACTTACAGACCATTGCCACTCTGATCTTGTTCTTCCTTGGCATGGCTAACCAACAAGTAACTAGACTGGTATGCCAGGTAGCTGTACAGCTGAAAGACCTGACTGGCTTGGCCACCATCCAGGTCTCCCTCGTGGGGTCACTTGCTCCTGGTGCTGGAAGCAAGGCTTTCCATGTTATAGACCCAGCTAGTTCTATATCTTCCAGTGAGACTCCGAATCCTCTGGATTACTATACACTTCCTCTCTGGCCTCCTGAGACCAGGGGATGGCGAAAGTTAAGTGCACGTGAGGTGTGCGAACATGTCCCCCATCTGCACACTGTTCATGTGATGCATTTTTTTTTTTTTTTTTTCCGGCCTGAAGAGAGAGTGTTGAGGCAGCCAGCTGTGCACCAACAAGAGCACCAGTAGCCCTTTGTTTTGCAACACAGCCTCTACTGGACGTGAGGTCCTGAAACTGCCTTGAATATGTGGCAAGGCTAACCTTTATCTAATGAACTCGCAGTGACATTCTCACACAGCCCAGCGACGGTACCTGCAGGAACATGGATCTGCTGAAGTGTGTATCTCCCCATCTGCTGGGTCTCATGCCAACCTGCCATCTCACCTGATGGCTTGACTACTTGTCATGGTTCTATCTGATGAACCCGGGTCTTCATCCCTCTTTATGCTTAAAGTCAAAACCCCTACCTTTGGCTAAGAATATTGGAGAGCAGACTCCTTGACCTGTTCTTCTTAAATAGGTGGTCTACCGATGAACCAGATGTGGTGCTGCTTGACTCCAGCATCGTCTGCTCTAGGGAGTCTAAGAGGGAATGAAATGTGTTGGCGGGGGAGGAACGTACATGCCAACGGCCTCATAACTGCACAGGACCTCCCAATGTTAATTTAGGTAAGGCCCTAAATCCCGTTCCATAATGTAGGGACGCGGCCCACTTCTCTACCCGAAGTGGACTGTTTGAGATTCACACCCAGAAGCTCAGTGCTGGTAGACAGAAGTGCTACTCCTGTGCGCCCCGTGCTGTCATTCCTGAATTTACATATAATTCCGTTGACCGCCCCCTACTGGGTTACCCTGGTCGAACAGACTCTGTTGCTCCCTGAAGGAGAGAACTCGGCTTTAGCATCAGATAATTCTGTTCTTGGGACCCAGGCTACTGAGATGATTTCAACAGATGACCACCACGTGCTACTCAATAGTAGTATAAGTTTTCCTCATTCTCATTCGGTCACTGTTCCCGAGCCCCTGCAAAGGATATTGATTCTGTAGGCAGAAGTCACCCCTGGTTCTTCTGGAGGAAACTCCTAGACTGACCTCTTTGAGGTAGAGGTACCCTTTAACAACTTTGGTTGTTTGATTGGCTTAGTACCTGAGGTTTGGTAAACAGAGATCCAACAGCGTTACCTCCGCTTTATGAGGCTTACCTCACTGGTTTGTCTGATCAAGACTCCTTAGCCAACTGCTTTGAAGTAGAGGTCCCTTTTAAGCACACCTACCTGTGGACCATTGGAGACTTTAGATCTTCGCAGACTCTGCCCCATTCTCTGCTGTTTCTGGCCTGCAACTTGGCATCGCATCTTGGCGGCTGCACAGCCACCCCAATCCCAATGTCGCTGCGATTATTTGTAGTGAGGTTCTACTTTGTCTGCCTCTCCTGGCAGTTAACTCCATAGCGACTCCTTTAGGCTAAGGAGGGCCTGTCTCTGTCGAAGGATCAGGTTGCTTTTCCCCTTCTCTGCAGCGACGCTGGTGTTGAGGCTGGGGAGCTTTGCAACCCATATGCCCATATTGTGCATATATTTTTTTTTTTTTTTTTCAGATGTACTCACCTGCCCTCACCTTAGTGAACATGGCTGGTCTCTATGTAAGCTGATTCCTAACTTGTTTGCAGGTAATAATTACTGTAATGTGGTTCAGAGCACCTTGATAGGTGTCTCTTCCAACGCCAGGACTAACATTTGTAATCCGTTAAACGCACTTAAGAAATTGATGTTACAGCCCCACAATCTGTTAGGGGCCTTGCTTCCTGGCGGATTGTAAAGTATCCCAACCTTAATTGGATCATCAGAATGTGATCCTCGTTCAGGGTCTCTGGTTCCCCTGAGCTAAAAACTAGTGATATAATCTCTGGAAGTATAGTTCCTTCCAACAGAAACTAGTACAAGTTAACTTAATTGCATATACACCTGCGGTGTATCCTATAACCCCTGGCATCTCCAGGCAGTCTCACATCCAGTCATTAACCAGGTCCAACCCTGCTTAGTCTTGCAGATCAAAATGCGATCTGGTGCGTTCAGGGTGATGCGACTGTAGGCCTCTAAGTAGCCCCAGACCACATACTCCCCTGCACCCTGCAGGGTCAGGACGCCATTACCCCTATGGAGGATACCATCTGCCCCCAGCACTGAGGCCCCAGAGCCCGCAGCCAGCCAGTCGCAGGCAGTCGCAGCACCCCAGGAGTCTCCGACTACCAGCAGCAAATAGACCCCCCTGAAATTGTAGGTGAGGTGTAAAGGCATTTCAAGCCAAAGTGACATGAATTGATGCTAACAATCACAGGATCTGTGCATAAAACTAACATGTAAGCAATAGCTGTCAACACATATATCAGTTAATGGTTCTGCTGCATCATTTAGTAGTCACAATGGAAAGCAGGATGGGTTAACAGGCCCCATACAATTGGCACTAGTAGCTTACCTACCTTAGACAATGTAGAGGATATTATCACACCAAGTGTTAGATTATAAACACATTGCATGGGGCCTACAGAGACAAGCCTTGCTTAGTTCATGGAAAAGATTCAGCTCAGCAACACCTGTTATCAGCCTAATCATTAGCAGTCCTGCAGACACAACCACAGCCCAGACTGACACTATGGCCAAACAGCAGTCTTCGCCTTGTGATCTCTGCTTAGAGGTGCAGGTTAATTGCATATACCTGCAGACTTCCAATCACATAACTGTAGCTGCATATTATCGATTTGTGCACCATGTGGTGCCTTACCAACTCCATGCCTTATGGCCGACAGGAAGTCCACTGAAAATCCATCCATGGAGACATGATGAGGACCTTTCCACAGTCTTCAGTGCCTCCTGCGTAGGGACCGGCGAGCTCATCCTGGGCAGCAGCAGCAGTTACAATATACAGGGAGACTGCCAGACGAAGCTGCAGGGAAAGGAGCCACATCAGTACATACAAGGGACACAGACAGCAGGATCCCGCCACCCCATCCTCTCCCCCACTCACCGGGAAACGCTCCCATTAGCAGCTAGCAGCCACAGGGAAGGAAACGCTCTCCCCTGGATATAAAACTGCCGCCCCCCCCCCCGCCGGCCAATCAGGCGCAGCCCGACGGCGCACCATCACAGCTGCGCCCGCCTGGCCAATCAGGGAAGGCACCGTGGCGCGCCAGCCGGGTGGAACGCAGAACCGGGAAGCGGAGGAGAATGGAGCAGCGGCGCCCACCTGAAGTCCACCTATCCCCCACAGCACAGACAGGTATACTAGCAAGAAGCCCAGGATGGCTGTTCCCACGCGACTGATGGCAGTTTATGCCAGCGCTACCTCCGGCACCAGGAGCGTCACCATCCGAGGGCTTTACCCCCTTGAACTGGGACCTTCCACCGCAGGGACAGACGGCAGGAAATCGGGACGTCCGCAGCAAGGACAGGATAAGAACACCGTCTCCAGGTACTGCTGTCCTTTTATGCTCTATACAGGGATGTCCTATACGGGGTCAAGGGGGCGGGGTTCACCCGAGGTGTGCTGCCATGGGGCTGAGCCAGGAAATTCATAATACACTCAATACTATCATTACAGGGGTTAAAGCCCAACTCCACATTTTATTTTTTTTTAATTAGTGGCCCCACAGTGGAAATAATAATAAAAAAGCTACCGTTGCATGATACGCACCCTCTCTCTTTCTGGCGCTGTCCCTCACATACTCACCGCTACCCAATCCAGTACCAGTCTGCTTTCGGGTATGTAGGGGTAGGTCAAGCATCATCCGACCCACTTCCTGTGATCACAGGCTGTCAAGGACATTCCCTCAGAGGCGGGTCGTCCTTCTAGCCCTGGCTGACAGTAGTGCTGGACAGCATGGTGTTTACATGTCATGAGTCTGGATTGGCCTTAAAGTGGTAGTAAACCCTCCTATCATTTTCAGCCAAGGAAGCTGCCATCTTGGCCTCTGTTTAATCTACAACTGCCATGATGCTGCACATGTGATCAGCTATGACACCAGCCATTGGATGGTTTGACAGTTTGGTTTAGAGCACAACCAATGGGAGTGTTACATTCCCGGCATGTGCCGGAAATGTGACTGGTTTTTAACCTGTTAAATGCATGGGTTTACTACCGCTTTAAGGCTGGGTTCACACTGCCGCACAGAGTGGCTCACAGCAGGGGTCCGGTGCGTCCCGGTCCACCGTTTCAGGTCCAGTTTCAGCTTGAATATTTGGCTGAATTCTGACCTGAAACGGACCAGAAGACGCACAGGACCCCTGTGCAATCCACACTGGAGATGTGTGCACCGGCTCCATACCATAGAGAGCCATCTTCTGACATGCGAATTGGATGCGGAGAAACCATCCAATTCACAATAGTGTGAAACCAGCCTTAGATTACAGGAGAAAGGTATATATAAAGAGATTTAGGCAAAGATGTGGTAGAAAGAAGCCAAGTTGGACAGCCTCCTTTACAAAGCCTTTTTTTTTTTTTGGAGTGTAGGATACTTAGGAGAAAGTTTTACAACTTTTCACCTCATTATCTGCGCTTGTTGTAACACACCGGCATAAGACAATTAAAAAAAAAACATGAATTGCTTTCAGGCAATGTGCAAGAAGGGAAGCCTGGGACCATAACAGATTTATAGAAACTTAGAAAAGTGATGGCAGAAAAAGACTGAGTATAATCCATCGAGTCTGCCCCTTTTTATTTTTTCACATTAACCTTGTTGTCTGACGATAGATCTATGTTTATCCCAAGCATGTTTGAAGCCATTTACTGTTGACTGTCTCACAACCTCTGTTGGTAGTTTATTCCAATCATCAACCACCCTTTCAGTAAAATAATACTTTCTAAGATTAGTTTTAAACTTCCCTCCAGTTAGTTTGAGGTCAGGTCCCCATGTTCTTGATTTTGGTTTCATATTGAAAAGACTGCCCTCCTGAACCCTATTCACCCCCTTGATGTATTTAAAGGTTTCAATCAGGTCTCCCCTCTCCCTTCTTTTCTCCAGAGTGTACATATTAAGTTCCTGAAGTCGCTCTCCATATGTTTTATCCCCCAGACCTTTCACCATTTTTGTTACCCGTCTCTGAACTCGTTCTATCTTATCAATATCTTTTTGTAAGTGAGGTCTATACTATAGACCAGTAATGCAAACATTACCTATTTTTCCAGGAATACAATAATCCTTCAATACCATCACAGACCCAAAAAAGAGCATTTATAAAAAAAAGGACTTCTGAATACAGTCACTATCTTTCAAGCCAGAGTCTTAGAAAATGCTGAAGCCAGCGGTTCAGCATGCCACCCAGGCAATCCTGGTGTTCAACAGGGGTTAGAAATGGCAGCCCACATATTCTTGTTATAACAGGCAGGGGTTGTATTCCATAAGCACCATGCAGCACTACCAGCATGAAGTACAGCTAGCATATGTTATCGGCAAATATAGATCACCCATGTACTGTACATGCACTTTTAGATAGAAACGGAAAAAGTTGTACAAACCTTTGATTATCAAACCTATCAAATTAAAACTGAAAGCAAATTAACACTGAAGCTGGACAGTAGCTACCTTACAGTAATATGAATGGGGAAAAGGAGATGAGAGATGGTGGGCTGCACGCCCCAAGAGTTTTGAGTTGAGGATGTTTCCCCTAGGGGTTTTCAGACAGCAACCAAATTATTTAGAAATTTCTTTCTTTTATTTAGATCAAAGAATTTATGGGTTATAGAATATATACATATGGTTAAAAACATGAGCTTTGGTCATCTTTAAAAGTACACATTTCCCCTTTATACATCACAATACAAGCATTATTTTGCAAAATCACAATAAAAGTATAATACAATACAGTGGTCAGCCATTTAAATGCCCCAACGCGTTTCAACCATATAATGAATCATGGTCTTCTTCAGGGAGTTCTTTCTAGAAAACATTAAATAGCTTGGAATTTTCATATAATTATATACAGTTATATGTACACTCCATTGTGATACATATATTTACCACTTCCTTGTGGAGTTGGAGAATCAATGACAATTGACCAAAGAGTTTTTTCAGTGACTGAGGAGTCCCAAGATCTGTGCCCGTCTCACCAATGGCAGAACTAGGATCCCAGAGGCTTACAAAAAGAGTCACAAACCCGATGCCACCCAGAAGGGGGAAGAGATGACAGAACCTGTGATATGTTTCTAAACAATTACAGACATGGAAAATTTTTGAAAGTATTTATGTTTATATGGTAAAATCAACCAATGCAGACAGGATGCGAGGGATGTCGGCCTTGCTTCCCTATGAATTATGTTTTATAATAATTACGATCAGTGAGTATTTTGCATTGCATAAATAATGTACATTAGATTTTTTATTATTTTAAATAAAATAATGAATTTGCATTCCTGTTAGTACAGCTAGCATATGTTATCAGCAAATACAGATCACCCATGTACTGTACATGAACTTTAAAATAGAAACGGAAAAAGTTGTACAAACCTTTGTACACATTGTTATTAATATCAAATTATATCTGAAAGAAAATTAACACTGAAGCTGGAGAGTAGCTACCTTACAGTAATATATCCTCCCTTTTATTGTCACTCTTCCAACAGGGAACTGGAGAGCTTGAAAATTCTATGCATATGCAAACTTTCAGAAAGTACTTATTTAAGTCTGCTCTAAGCATATACAAAGTTTTGAGAATGACACAAATCTTAATTTTCACAAAGTCTGCTGCTTCAGTGATTTGCAATCTTTTTGTCAGATGTTATTATGGTATACTGAAGTATAAATGGACCCAAAACTTCGATGTTTTGTTCCCCAAGCCACTTAGTTATCACTTTTGCCTTATGGCAAGGTGCTCCATCATGCTGGAAAAGGCATTGTTCATCACCAAACTGTTCTTGGATGGTTGGGAGAAGTTGCTCTCAGAGGATGTTTTTGTACCATTCTTTATTCATGGCTGTGTTCTTAGGAAAAATTGTGAGTGAGCTGCTCCCTTGGCTGAGAACCCCACACATGAATGGTCTCAGGATGCTTTACTGTTGGCATGACACAGGTGTGATGGTAGCGTTCACTTTTTCTTCAAGGTATTTTTCCGAATGCCCCAAGCAATTGGAAAGGGGATTCGTCAGAGAAAATGACTTTACCCCAGTCCTCAGCAGTCTACTCCCTGTACCTTTTGCAGAATATCAGTCTGCCCCTGATGTTTTTCCTGGAGAGAAGTGGCTTCTTTGCTGCCCTTCTTGACACCAGGCCATCCTTCAAAAGTCTTCTCCTCACTGTGTGTGCCGATGTCCTCACACCTGCCTGCTGCCATTCCTGAGCAAGCTCTGCCCTGGTGGTGCCCCGATCCCGCAGCTGAATCAACAGTAGGAGACGGTCCTGGTGCTTGCTAAACTTTCTTGGGTGCCCTGAAGCCTTCTTCGCAAATTCAGTGGAAATGTTTTTTATGGGATTAAGCTCATTTTCATGGCAAAGAGGGACTTTGCAATTAATTACAATTCATCTGACCACTCTTCATAACATTCTGGAGTATATGCAAATTGCCATCATAAAAACTGAGGCAGCAGACTTTGTGAAAACGAATATTTGTTTCATTCTCAAAACTTTTGCCAATGGCTGTACTCACCTCATGCATCCCCATGTGACAGTGCTTGGTGACATAGGCATCGATTATTCAATCTCTGCGAGGCGTGTGTAAAAAAACATGCAATCCATACATACAAAGAATCCAAAACAAATAAGTTCAGAAATTAAGTTATATGTAATACAATTAAATCACACAGGGAAAAAGTACAGAACACACGAAGAAAGGGAGGTGCAAAAAGGCAGAAATCTATCAGTAATTAGAACGCAATCCTGCCCCTTGTCAGTGCAAATTAATAGCAGCTGGTTGAGTCTCAACTAATGACCTATAAAAAGGTGTCACACAAGAAACATCTCATGATGGGTAAAAGCAAAGCGCTCTCTCAAGACTTTCACAATGTTATTGTTGCAAAACATACTGATGGCTTTGGTTACAGAAGGATTTCTACATTTCTGAATGTTCCAGTGAGCACTGTTGGGGCCATAATCCGGAAGTGGAAAGAACATAATTTCACCATAAACCGGCCACAACCAGGTGCTCCTCCCAAGATTTCTGATAGAGGAGTGAAAAGAATTATCGAAAGGAGTGGTCCAAGAGCCAAGGACCACTTGTTGAGAGCTTCAGAAAGACATCAAATTAGCAGGTACAATTGTTTCAAAGAAAACAATAAGTAATGCACTACACTGCCATGACCTGTATGCATGCTGACAACGCAAGACTCCATTGCTGAAGAAAAAGCATGTTGAAACTCGTTTAAAGTTTGCTGCAGAGCATTTAGACAAGCCTGTGAAATGCTGGGAGAATATAGTCTGGTCAGATGAGACCAAAATTGAACTCTTTAGATGCCATAATACACACCATGCTTGGAGGTCAAGTGGCTCTGCATGTTACCCCAAAAACACCCCCCATACCAACAGTGAAGTTTGGAGGTGAGAACATCATGGTATTTTTCACCATGCGGTACCGGCAAACTTAATTTCATTGACGGAAGGATGGATGGAAAAATGTCATTCTTGATAAAAATCTGCTGCCATCTACCAGGATGAGGACGATGAGACGAGGGTGGACATTTCAGCAAGACAATGATCCCAAACACAAAGCCAAGGAAACTCTCAATTGGTTTCAAAGAAAGAAAATAAAGCTGTCAGAATGGCCCAGCCAATCACCTGACTTGAATCCAATAGAAAATCTATGGAAAGAACTAAAGATCAGAGTGCATAGAAGAGGACAATGGACCCTTCAAAATTTGTGTGGAAGAATGGGCCAAAATCACACCAGAGTAATGCATGTGACTCGTTTCCCCATACAGGAGGCATCTTGAAGCTGTCATTACCAACATAGTATTTTGTACAAAGTATTAAATACATTTCAGTTAGCGGGTTCAATATTTTTTCCCTGTATCATTCCATTTTATTACAAATAACTTAATTTTTGAACTTATTTATTTTGGTGTCTTTGTATTTCATGTGAATAGCACCTTTATATAATTTACCTAGAAAAATTATGACGTGTTCAATACATAGATAGACAGATAATTATAAGTAGCATATAATGGTGTGATTTTATATAAAAGTTTAATTACAGCTCAGTAAACATCAAAAGAAAGGAAAAACAAAAACACAGCTACACACGGTGTCATTAGGTAAAAATAATGATTTTTCAGCCATGTAAAGTGTTGTGCAGTCTTGTCTCAGCAAGGTCTATTGACTGAAAACAACCCTCACCAAAGAGCAGAGCCCATAACCCAAATATCCATTGCACTACTCAGAGTCAAAACCACTTAACAGTGCATTTCTCCATATAGAATATTAATCATATTGGTTTTGGTGTGGTCAGAGGGGTGTTTGCAGCTCTAAATTTAATGAGGTTTTTTTTTTTTTTTTTTTTGCTGCGCAGGGATGCTATACACATACACAATGGCACTTCATTGCCACACTGGCTTGTAGGCCACGCTGCACTGACAACAAACTCTACAGGAATTTGTGTTTGTAGGAAGTAGCTAAGGTCCATGACCTTATCACACAGGTGTCCCTATTTTGGCTCTCCTCACTTTAAGCTCGTTTTTGAGCTCCTGATCAGATTCACGTAATCTCCCAATGTCCAGCATTGGTTCTGTTAAAGGCTTTCCTTCTTTCTGCAACTGAGCCAGAAACATTGCCCTCAGGAGTGGTGGGTACGGCACATAGCGGACGAGCTCTGGTTCCGGCACTGGGATAAATTTCTTAAAGGTCTCTTCTTCATGCCGTGGTATAAGACGCCAGTCATGGTACATGACTTTGCTGATCTCCTGCTCTTCAGACACTGTTTTACCTGGGTGAATAAAGAAAATGACCAACAATCAGATCACCAGGTCACTCCACTTCAAATGGACTCATTATGATCCTGGGTGAGAAATACACTATATGGCCAAAGCTAGAAGGACTTCTCAGCAAAATAAAGCATGGAGACATGCATGGAGGAAATTACTCTGAATATTAAAAATAAATTATATAGCATTTTTTGGTTTGTGGTGTTCGGATGTAGTGCAGTGCCACTTTAAACACCTTAAGTTATCAAAGTATAACTGGTTCTTTAGATAAAATAAAACATATTGTATATATAGGATCACAATTTCAATAAACCCCCTAATCCAGAATTGGGTTTTAAACACCCTGACACCGATAGAGCAACCTTACAGAAGGGAATATCTTTATTGAATTCCCCAGACAAATCTTACTTTTAGGCCCCATACACACAGGTATATTAAAAAAGTAAGCTGCAACGTCAGGACAGACATCAGGAAAAAAAATAAAATAAATAAATAATCGGCGTCAAAAATGCGATTTCATCGGTGTTTTGCATTGTCGTTAATGCGCTTTTTTGGAGCGTCAGCACTACATCGCGTTTTGTTTGAAAAAAACATCCCTCTGCTATTTTTGAACCTGAAAACGGCGGTTAACGTCACTACGGCATTAATGCGCTTTAGTGAGCGTTTTGCCGGCTCAGCTCCAAAAACGCTCTAATGCTGCAGCTTCAGAACGCGCTGGCCGTGGGTTCTGCTTTCAGCTCGCCAATGCCATCTACAGCTCAAAAATGTCAGCGTTTGTATGGAGCCATTGAATAACATGGAGAGCTGCAAAAAACGCTCAAAGACGCGGCTGTAAAAAATGCATGTTCATCTGTTTAGCCTAGGTGAAGAGAAAAGTAATGTCTACACTTTTTAACAAGCTATTCGCAGGAAAGCCTACAAAGAATAAAAATGAAACAATGTATATATGTAATAATTTATACTGGAATTGGGAAAATAATGTAATGAGTGAGTTTGGCCAGGAACAGGAGAAAACAGACTCTATGAAAACAGAATAATACAGCAAAATGCATTCCCGAGATTCCTTTACATTCACATTCTCTCTGGATTTGCTGAAGACGAGCTAGAAGGGATCATCAGGGAGCATGTATGCTCTTCCTTTAACCACTTGCTAACTGGGCACTTAGACCCCCCTCCTGCCCGGACCAATTTTCGCGGTCATGTGATGTTGTACCCAAACAAAGTTTTTATCATTTTTTTCCCACAAATAGAGCTTTCTTTTGGTGGTATTTAATCACCTCTGCGGTTTTTATTTTTTGTGCTATAAACAAACAAAGAGCGACGATTTTGAAAAAAAGAACATTTTGCTATAATACAAATCCAAAAAAAAATTTAAAAAAAAATAATGATTCATTGGGTTTGGCCGATATATATTCTTCTACATATTTTTGGTAAAAACAAAAACAAAACAAAAAAAACGCAAATCGGCATATATTGATTGGTTTGCGCAAAAGTTATCGCGTCTACAAACTATGGGAATTGATTTAGGGTGTTTTTATTTATTTTACTAGTAATGGCGGCGATCTGCGATTTTTATCGGGACTTTGATGTTGGGGCGGACATGTCAGACATTTTTGACACTTTTTGGGACCAATGACATTTATACAGCGATCAGAAATTTAAATGTCCACTGATTACTGTGTAAATGTTATTGGCAGTGAAGGGATTAACCTGCAGGGGGCAGTGAAGGGGTTAACTGTGTTCCCTAGGCGTGTTCTAACTGTGTGGGGGCGGGCCTGGCAGGGACATGAAAGGGATCAGTAGATCTGTCATGCCCCCCTTCACAGAATAGAGAACCGCCGTGTTTACATTGGCGGTTCCCTGTTCTGCCATTATGACAGGAGATTGCGGGTCATGAGCGGACATCGAGTCCGCCCGGCCCGCGGGCATGCCCACGCAGCGGCCGTGTGCACGCCGCCGCCTGCGAGTGCACGCCAGGAGCCATCTTTCGGCTATAGCGTGGATCTGACTGGTTAAGGCCGGGTTCACATATGTGCAGCCGCAGTTCCCATCATGGGGTCCGGTGCGTTTCTATTCACCAGTTCAGGTGCGAATCAGGTCTGAATTTGCACCTGAACCGGACCCAAAGATGCACAGGACCCTTTTGGAATGCAGACTGCGGCCTCCCCAGACCTGTGTGAACCGCTCCACTGAAAGTCAGTCACACTTGCTTGTCATGCAAATTGGATGCAGAGAAATCCACATCCCATTCGCATATATGTGAACCCAGCCTTAGGCCCCTTTCACACTTGCGCGACGCGATTTTACTGCGATTTGGGACCAGTATGACTTTGATCCAACTTTGTTGCCACTTTGGCACAATGAAAAACATATTACAAAGTCGTACAGAAATCACATCTATATTATTCAGGTGCGATTTGCATGCGACTTTGAGGGTTTAACATTGAAGTCTATGGACCTCAAGTTGCATCAAAGTTGGGCTAAATTAATGCACGGACTACTTTGAAGTCGGCACAACTTGAAGTCGTACAGATAAGAACGATACTCATTGGCAATAATGGGGAACGACTTGTCATGTGACTTTTCAGTCCCAAATCGCAGGACAAGTCGCATAAGAGTGAAAGGGTCCTTAAGCAAACTCCCACACCCTTCTGTCTTTAGATCACATGATTTTAGGGCTGCTGGGAATGCTACAGGAATGTTTGCCACAAACGTTATTAGGTAACTTTCCTTTGTTATAATTTATTTGCACTGGAACACTAGCAGTGATTTCTGTTAACATTTCTATAGTATTTATTGGTATGACTCTTTTTTTTTTTTTTTTTGTAATGATGTTTAATTTATCAGGACCTACCTCGATATGTTAAATAACCCCAAGCTTGCCCGTGGTCCATGTTCTGTAAGACAAAAACACAAGTTAAACTTATATGTAAATTAAAATGAAACTATAGGCAAAACTTTTTTTTTCCCCATCTGTGTCTCATTGGGGAGATTTCCTTTCACTTCCTGTCCACTAGCAAAAACAGGAAGTGAGAGGAAATCCCAGCAAATTAAGGGAATTTCTTGGAGACCCCACATTTCAGCAGAACTAGTATCCCCATTGGATGATTTCCCCCCTATTACTTTTCTGGGGACAGCCCAACATTTGGGATTTTCTTTGACGTTTACTTTCAATGATAATGGTAAACAGGACAAATGGGGAGTGTAAATCTCCGTAACAGGGACACAGACAGAAATGAAAACCTGACAGGGGTTCAATCCCTCTCCATCCTATCTGAAACTAAAAGAAAAGTTTTTGCATTTAGTTATAATTTAATAATTATAAATAAGCACACTGTTGACACAACTTAGTTCCTCTCATATATCCAGGCAAGTCAAGCAAGCTTCAACTTTAACTATTCTCCTTTGATCACTTGAGAGGCCTAGGGAGTTCTTCAGTGGTATTCTAGAATCCTGCAGATGTCTTTAAATATTGGAGTATATCAAAGAAAACATTCTTTGAAGTGTCATTAAACCCACATCAACAAACATGCTGCCCATACTCACTCCACCAGGAGACTCGTTTTCTGTATTCTGCAAAAAACCTGGTTGATCCTGCAGCTCTCTCTCTCTCTCTCTCTCTCTCTCTCTCTCTCTCTCTCTCTCTCTCTCTCTCTCTCTCTCTCTCTCTCTCTCTATCTCCCCCTTCTGTCCAAGTTCCCAACGCAGTTGGGGATATTTCAGAGCAGCGTTGGCAGCTCTGCACATGCTCAGTTTTCAGTGGGTTTCTATGCTGAGCATTACCACCCTATCACATCTGAGCAGTTCATGTGATCATAGAGTCACACATGTGGTTGTATACACAGTGGTAAACGACAACCCAACCCCCACCGCCTGTTTCCTCCATGCCCACTAACCAGCTAAATATAATGAGGGTGAGATATTACATCTTGATTGGTGGAGGCTTCACCTCCCTCTTATTCTAAGACACAGCCTATGACGGCAGAAATCTGGTCATAAACATGCAATTGCCAAAAAATAATAAAGAATTGATTTCAAATATATATTTGTATGACAATTTAAAACAGTTTGATATTATTTATTTTACTCCATATTCCAACGGATTTATTGTTTTGAATTTTGAACATGTGACCAGCCAGAGAGAACTAGAAGCTCCTCCTGCTTATGTCTCCCTGCAGACAGGCTGTGAAAGAGCTGGGTCATGTGACATCTGTATAACAATTAGGAAAAATGCACTTAGATGTTTTTCGTTTTTTTTTTAAATTAAAATAATTACAATACCATCATCCACCTATAGAAGGAACAATGTAAATACACAGTGTGTGTTTAGTATCACTTTAACCACTTAAGGACCGAGCCTCTTTTGAGATTCGATGTTTACAAGTTAAAATCAGGGTTTTTTTTTTGCTAACACCCTAGAAAATAAAATGGCAGTTGTTGCAATACTTTATGTCACACCGTATTTGGGCAGCGGTCTTACAAGTGCGATTTTTTGGAAAAAAAAAATTTTTTTAGTTAAACAAATAAGACAGCAGTAAAGTTAGCCCATTTTTTTCTATATTGTGAAAGATAATGTTGCGCTGAGTAAATTGATACCCAATCTGTCATGTTTCAAAATTGCGCCCAGTCGTGGAATGGCGACAAAATTTGGCACTTAAAAATCTCCATCGGTGACGTTTAAAACTTTCTACAGGTTACCAGTTTTGTATTATAGAGGAGGTCTAGAGCTAGAATTATTGATCTTGCTCTAAAGATCGTGGCGATACCTCATATGTGTGGTTTGAACACCGTTTTCATATGTGGGCACGACTTCTGCATGCGTTTGCTTCTGCGTGCGAGCTCGTCAGTACGGGGCACTTTCATATTTTTTTTTTCTTATTTATTTTACTTTTTATTTTTACACCGTCCATTTAAAAAAAATAAAAAATTGTGTCACTTTTATTCCTATTACAAGAAATGTGAACATCTCTTGTAATAGAAAAAAAGCATGACAGGACCTCTTAAATATGAAATCCGGGGTCAAAAAGACATCAGATCTCACACTAAAATGCAAAACAAAAATTAAATGTCATTGGTAAAAAAAAAAAAAAAAAAATTCTCCTTTAAGAGCTCTGGGCGGAAGTGACGTATGGAGCCGAGTGGGGGCCATCTTACACTCACTCGGCATCCAGGCAGTGAACCCGGTCGTCTCCTTCTCCACCGGTGCTCCGGTAAGTGGCGGAGCGGACGGGAAAGTGGCGGGGGGGATCCGCTGCAGAGACCATTTTTACCTCAAAGAGAACAGCCCGCAGATAGCTACCATACCAATGGCATTCAAAGGCAAAGTGCCGCCGTATAATGACGGCGGGCGTTCTGGAAGTGGTTAAAACCCTTTACATGTGCTTAGCCAATAGTCTTTCAATAATACAACACTAAATTAAATTCTGTCCCTATCGTATTAGACTATAATATAAATGTAAAACACCTTTCTTCATTTATGTTATACATTTTTTTTACAAAAAAAGTTTAAAATAATTTTTCTTGTTCACCAATGTGCACTGATGGGCATGGAGGAGGCTGCTGGCTGATGGGCACTGATGATCAGTGCTCTGATTATCGGTGTAAATGTTCCCTGTTATTGGAAAGGTGATTATCGGCGTTCCTTTCCACAGACACTGACAGTGCTAAGGAAAGGAAATGCTGATAACGGGCATTTGTTTACATGTGATCAGCTTTGATTGGACACAGCTGATCACATGGTAAAGAACCTATGTCATTGACTCTTTACCCTGATTGGTGAAGCGCTGTATCCAAAGAACACAGCTCATCACCGATCGCAGCGCCCCTGGGGGCACGCATGAGCGGGGTGATGTGAAGGACGTCATATGACGTCCAGTCAGAATGGGAAACCCCCCAACCTATAGCAGATTGGTGGCCCAGTGGGAAAGTGTTTTTTTTTTTTAGGAGGAAAACAGGTCATCATACTCACAAACCACTGGAAAGGACATGCTCATCATAAATAACCACAGGAAAAACTGCCAGGACCACTACCCATGCTTCTTGTATACTGGGAAGATGCCAGATGGGTCTGCAAGTACTGGCACATTTCAAGGGGGGCCCCCTCTTCATCAGAGCAGACTCGAAACACGTCAGTAATTGCAGAGCCATGTGGCATCTTCCCAACATACAAAGAGCATGCATAACAGTTCTGCACGGGTTTTCTTGAGCTTGTTTATTAGAAGCATGTCCTATCCATTGGTCTGTGAGTATGATAACCTATTTCCTATTAATAAACCGTGTTTAAAGAGAATACACTGGGCCGGTGTGTCCGCTCTCTGCTTTTTATATATAGTGTGTTTGGACTACCCCGGGCTGAGGAGGGCAGCACGGTGTGCAGTAGACACTGAAGGTGGAATGGAATGATTCAGGAGATTTTAAATAAGGTAAATTCCCCAATATTTGAGCACCACACCTAAGTGCAGGAGATTTCATTTTGGTTTCTAGATAGAGGCAGCTCCCTGATAATGAGTAGCAGTGCATGCATTGTAGAATATCCCAAGGCCCCCTAGGGTGCACCGGGAGCATTCTTGCAGGTCCCCATAGCATTCCTGTAGCACCATACTGTGCAGGATCCCATGGTGACCTCTGGCCAGAAGAAAGGACCCCAATATGAAGAAGTAACAGGGAAGCAAGAGGGCTGTCCTGTCTACCCCACCCTTATGTGCAGTATCCTTTAGGGTCAGCTCACACCATAGAAACGCAGTCCAGATGCGTTTTGCGGTGCTTTTCTGCATGCAGGTTTTTGATGCAGTCCGGTGCCCCCCCCCCCCTCTTTTCTTAGCCTTAAGGACCAGTTTTGGTGCATTTGTATGCTTTCCAGTGCATTTCTGGTATGTTCCGGTGCGCTTTTACGCTTTCCGGTGCGTTTTCGGTACATTCCGGTGGTTTCAGTACAGTTCAGTGCAGAAAAAATGCAGCACGTTCTACTTTTTTTTCTGAAAATGGAATGAAGTGAAACTGACCGCACTGGTGTGAACTATGCCATTGAAAACCATATAACCTACTTTCCATACGTTTTTGATACATAAAAAAAACGCACTGGACTGCATGTGGTGTGAACTGACCCTAAGAGTCTAAACCCAAAATGTGGCTGTGTATGCCGGCTCAATATACAGCTCTGTTGGCTCTCACTACCCTGACATTTTTGCAGGATGACCATCATGATCTTCTTGACTCGTCCTCACCTCCGCTGTGTAATCCACTTTGACCTTAGTAATAGTCCAGTAGCAAGGCTCATCAAATTCCTCCAGCCAAGACTTCTTGGTCACCATCCTTCCAATCCCAAACGATCTCAGACCAGCGAGCAGAGAGAACAGGCGCTTCTCATTCTTGATATCCTCCCAAGCAAGGACAGGCATCCGCTTACCTGTAAAAGGCCGGGTCAAATTCTAGAGAAAAGGAGACAATAGATGGATATGTCATTATAACATCTGTGGTGGGAGGATGCAACCTTCCTTACATAGAGATGTCATACAGTGCCATAGATGTATAAAAGCAATGTGATGGAGAGTGGCCTTGCATCCTGTATAGGAGAGGACAGAGGGGTGACAGGACCATCACACAGCCCTGTATAGGAGAGGACAGAGGGGTGACAGGACCATCACACAGCCCTGTATAGGAGAGGACAGAGGGGTGACAGGACCATCACACAGCCCTATATAGGAGAGGACAGAGGGGTGACAGGACCATCACACAGCCCTGTATAGGAGAGGACAGAGGGGTGACAGGACCATCACACAGCCCTGTATAGGAGATGACAGAGGGGGTGACAGGACCATCACACAGCCCCGTATAGGAGATGACAGAGGGGGTGACAGGACCATCACACAGCCCTGTATAAGAGATGACAGAGGGGTGACAGGACCATCACACAGCCCTGTATAGGAGAGGACAGAGGGGTGACAGGAACATCACACAGCCCTGTATAGGAGAGGACAGAGGGGTGACAGGACCATCACACAGCCCTGTATAGGAGATGATAGACGGGGTGACAGGACCATCACACAGCCCTGTATAGGAGAGGACAGAGGGGTGACAGGACCATCACACAGCCCTGTATAGGAGAGGACAGAGGGGTGACAGGACCATTATATAGCCCTGTATAGGAGAGGACAGAGGGGTGACAGGACCATCACACAGCCCTGTATAGGAGAAGACAGAGGGGGTGATGGTCACCTCATAGTCCATAGCATATCGCTGGGACTCAGTAGGTCGATTCTTCAGCGCCCGGTACTCCCGGATTTTTCGGGCCATCTCGGCAATGTTCCTCACTCTCTTCCCCCGCCCCATGATCCCGATCAATGCTCCTCACACCGACAATACACACACGTGAGGGTGACCCCGGTATACCCAGGAATGTCGCGCTTTGATGACGTTGCCGAGCTGTCAATATAGTCACGTGGTCCGATCTTAAAGCAACATTACAGCTGCCAGGTCTTCCAATCGCCCGCCTATAGTTTATGAAGACAACAACACCAAATCTACACCTTTTACCACGTATGGTAAAATAAGTAAATGTTATTACAGTTATCACATCAAGATCTTGAAAGTTTACTTTTTAAACTGAAAAGTTTGCCCATAACAAATATGGCTGCCTCTGGCTAATATGCTATCAGTAGGCGACACCTGGCTGTAGGAAAAGATATCAGCGACGCCGGCGCCATTTTGTTGAAGCCCTGAGGGTCCAGATGGTGTCCAGAGCCTGGGTGTCCTGTAGGGATCATGAGATATTGGTGTAGGGAGATGGGTGTTCGTAGCATTGGTTTGTTCCTGTGTGATGGGTATTGTTGTTTAGTTTGCTGCCTTTGTCTTCTTTGACAAGTCCTGTAAGGGATGTGATTACTGCTAGTTGATTAGTTCATGTGTGAGCAAATCTATACTGAATGCAAATCACACATATTTTATTAAAGATAAGAATTGTTTACATCAGTAGGTCAACCAAAGCTAATACCTTGACCATGTTTGTATATAGTGTTATACTGTGTATGCTAACTACAATGTAAATCAATAATAGGCTGACTGATGACTGATCAATGTATAGAATCTGTGCAATACTGCATGGCTGGTGCTAGCTACATCTATAAGGAGCTGATCTCATGCCATTGCGGTATATTTTGTATAGGGATATGATTTGATTAATGCTCCTGTAGATTGTTACATTCCTTATTTCTGAATGATCACATGTTCAGCCTTCCCCCTACATGGGTGTATGCCATTGTTGTCAATATCATGGATTTTTTTTCATTAGTCTTAAAGTAAGCCTTATAAATTAAATAAGAGAGAGAGCGGTAATCTGTTTTAAAAGAAGGGGGATTGGTGTTCTATTTGCTTTTTTGCTGCTTAGTAAACTTACTTTATAATAGGAAACATCCAGTACTGTGCATGTCTCTGGAGATCTTTTTTTCCCTCTGTGTACCTCTGCTTCCTAGAAGAATTGGGATCCACTGGTGCTCTTATTGGTAGTGGTCGCTTCACAAGTAGTTGAAGTGGTGTGGATGGGTCTCAGGCACGTTGTGTGCCGTATATGGTGACAACGCTCTCCTGCATAAATGTTGAGTTCTGAGTTGTCACCATCCTTGAAGGAAGTGCATCTGCAGGGGCTTACTCTCAGGATCACCAGGTACAACAACCACAAATAAAGGACACCATGGGAGGCTAAGTCAACAGGTTTTTGCCTTTTTGTATTCTTGGGTTTATATACACTTTAAATATGGAGCAGGTACAGGTAAAAGTCACGGTCACCAGTTCCCCCAGGAAAAGGGCCAAAACATGGGAAATATCGGATTCAGAAGAGGAAGAGCCAGACTGTATTCTAAAAGGGGGCATCAAGGGAGCAGATGCAGGAATGAAATATTTGCAAGTGTCAGGTGATGTAGATGATAGTCCTTTTGTAAAGGCAGAGCCTAAGGAGCCTTTGAGAAGCCATCAAATAGACCTTGGTGCAGATGGTGGGGAATTTGGCTGGACTGGAGCTGGAAGTGTAGAACCTTCTGGCCTTCAGAAGGACCAGAAGGATGTCCATTCTCCAACTACATCTGCTTTATCACTACCTCTTCCTAAGTCCACCACACCTAGTCCAGGGAAGAAGACACCTAGTCCAGGGAAGAAGACAAGAAGGAAGAAGAGTCCTGAGGAGCTGGAGGCTGACAGAGCACAGGCTGAGGAGAAGAAGAGGGAGAAAGAACGAAAACGACAGGAGAAAGAGAAGATCAAGAATCTGGAAAAGGAGGAACGGGAGAAAAGGAAAGAATCTGCACAAGCTCTGAAGCTTCTGAGACCAGATCAGTGTGGAAAATATATGGTTGTTCAGGTGGATGCAGGTAGGAAAATATTCTACACTTATTTTTCTCAGTTTCTAAAAGCAGATTTTCTCCAATGGCAGTTGGTAATATTACCAGAATTAGTATGTTGGTAGGTGGGACACATTAAGAATTGGCACTATATTAATTTTCCCCCTGGTACATACTACATTTGCAGCTCTTTGCAGAACCAAATACCAGTAGCTAATGGGATGGACCTCTATATTCTCACATGCAGGGTTTACAAACAAATGGGACTTATTGAAAATCGATATATATATACATACAGTATCTCACAAAAGTGAGTACACCCCTTACATTTTTGTAAATATTTTATTATATCTTTTCATGTGACAACACTGAAGGATTGACACTTAGCTACAATGTAAAGTAGTGAGTGTACAGCTTGTATAACAGTAGACGAAAATCTTTGACTCTTT
>BLSH010199833.1:299016-315187 GCA_018402905.1 Glandirana rugosa | reverse complement strand
TCCCTTATCTAATGAGGTGTGTGATACTCGTGTCTAGCCTTTCTATGGACGCTAAACTCCTGTTTTTTTGCTTTTTTTCTTTTAAAAAAAAGTATGTCTGTTATACTACAAGTATTCTTTATAGATTTGGTCTGTACTATTGGGACGTTAGGGAACGTTGAAAAAGGGATATATCCTGGATACCTTCCCAGACTAACGACCGTGTCTCAGAAATCAACTCCACGTGGAGTGGGGCGTAAAGACTTAATATACATGTCATAGAGTGTTTTCACTCATGTGGGGAGTGTAAATACATTTATAAAACTTTACATTGTAGCAAAGTGTCATTTCTTCAGTGTTGTCACATGAAAAGATAGAATAAAATATTTACATAAATGTGAGGGGTGTACTCACTTTTGTGAGATACTGTACATATAATTCAGAAATGCGGGGTGAGGTGCACCTCAACTAAAGACTCTGTGCCAGCAATCAGACCCTTCCATAGGTCCTATATAGGGAAAAAGTTGCAAGGGATTGCAGGGTTATCATGTCTGGTTTAGATATTTCTTATGAACATCATATTGTCTGTATGAAAAAAAATTTTCTTTTTTTCGTTTTTTTGTCCTCAAATCGCAGGTATCTTTCCGATCTGTGCTCATAGTGTGTGGAGTAATCTATTCCCTTGTCCTTCTCCTCAGACACATTACTATTCGTTACCTAAAGGAGTTAAACTGATTGTCTCCGTGTGCTTAATTAATTGGTTCCATATGTTTGTTTAGTATCATATACTATTGTCTGTATCTTTGCAGTTGTCTGTGTTAGATTTGGCTGAAGAAGGGTGTGATCTGCTATAGCCCGAAACTGTTTCTCTGTAACATGACGGACTGTATGTGATTTTATTCTTGGATTTAATAAATTCTTGTGCAGCAATCCCTTGCAACTTTTGATATATATATATATGTATATGTGTATATATAAAGACTTTGGTCAATGATACCATTTTAGATGGTTTTGGCAGGACCAGAATCTGGTATCTGGTTGAATAGGCCTCATGTTCTTACATGAATGAATGAATGAATGAATGAACTTTATTGCCAGGTATGTTCACACATACGAGGAATTTGTTTTCGTGACAGAAGCTCCACAGTGCAACAAAATGACAGCGACAGAACAAAAACACAAAATGGAATAAAAAATTTAAAAAATAAAAATTTTTAAATTTTTAAAAAAAATACAAATAGGTAGGTAAGGAACGAAAAATATACAAATTGACAATGTACATGTAGAGTTTACAAGCAAATGGGACACATGGAGAACTGGCACTATAAACTGTCCTTTGGTGCATGCTACCATTTCAGATAAACTTTTGATATAATAGCAGCTCTCAGCAGGACCAAACTTTGGTAGCTGGTGGGATAGACCTCCATATTTTTACATTTGGGGTTTACAAACAAAAGAGACACATTGAGAATCGGCACTGTATAAACTGTCCTTTTGTTTATGCTATTCTTTCAGATCAGCTTTTAGTATCACAGTAGCTCTTGGCAGGACCCAAATCCTGTAGCTGGTAGGATAGACCTCTATATTCTTGCATGTAGGGTTTACAAACAAATGGGGGACACATTGTAATTTGTCCTTTAGGGCACCATTTCAAAACACACATATATGTCTAAATTGCTTTGTTGAATGCTCCTTTTGTTGTGCAGGTCTTCTCCAAGATGCAGGGTCAGAAGATATGCTGGAAGCCTTGAGATCATCTGGGTATGCTTACTCCCTAGAGCCACACCCTGTGCCATGGAGCATTACCTGGAGAAGAGAGATGCCTGTTGACTGGACATGTGTAGTAAGTTGTGATTGGAACGGACAACACTTATTCTTGTTAGTGTCGGCATCTGTCTCCTAACTGCAGATAACTGCTGCATATGCATATATATGCAAACAGCTATGACTCCTGTCATCCTGTTGTTGCTGCAGGAGTCTGCTGTATGTGAATGTAGCCTAACCAAAAGTGTCTGAACAAGACCCTTCATGGCAGGATCACTGGAATTCGTTTAGGTAAGCTCTAGAATTACAAATCTTGGAATGGCATTTGAAAATGATTTACCATTTTAAAGCTTAAATTAGATATTTGTCATTGGTTAGCATATAGGTAGCCTTCAGTTGCCAACCTGTCCAGTCTGGAATTCTCCTTTGAAAAAACAGCCTGTTCAATGCCAATCTCTTTCCTACATGCTGGAAAGTTAAAGCGGAACATCACCCAAAAAAAAGGGAAAGTTCCATATGTTTGCCTCCTCATCCCCTCCTCTGCACTTTGTTTTTTTGGGAGGGAGGGGGGGGGGTACCTGATTTTAACAGATATCCCCTCCCACTTCCACCTGGATTGCCGCGGTGATCGATCGGAGGTTCACCCCTGACCACCTTCACCCACTGCCTTCTGGGATACATCACAGGTCCCCAAAGATTGCGGGACCATTCACAAAGTGCAGCACGGTTTGCTCATGAGCAGTGGGAAGCCAGATGTGAAGCTGCAAGGCTTCACTGCCAGTTTCCCTTAGTTAAGATGCCAGTGCCTAGACCCAAACCTCATTGAAGAATCTGCTTTAGTGAGGACAGCGCTGGATCCCTGGGGTTTCTTAAACTATTTAATTTGGTGGCCTCAATAAGAAAATTGCTACCATACTGGAACCAAAGAAGAGAATTTTTACCAAAATGACAGCGAAAGTAATGGATGTAGCACTGTATTCATAATATATCATGAGAAAAGGGGGGGTGGGAGGAATGCACATGGGAAATACTGCAAAAATTATCTCAAACTGGTGGTAACATGCCGGACACCCACAGCTGCTGCCTTACAATCTGATTCTGTATTAAACCTCTTAAGCCTCGTACACACGGGGCGACGATCGTACGTACGATTGTCGCAAATCGTATGTTGCATAATGTAACTTGCATACTGACTGCACTACACGATCGTACGACCACAGAAAGACCGTTCAGGTGCATGTAATTAGCATCCGGCCGTTCCTGACTTCTGAACATGCGTGTTTTGCACAATACAACTTGCTGTACCAACTGCTCTGTACACACGATACAACGGTCGTATGATCGCTTGTTGGTACGTCCAAGTTTTCTAGTCTGCTCATACAACTCCCTTGTACGACCGTCTTATGTCCGGCTGTTCTAATCGCGCATCTGAATGATCGATATCGCATACAACGGTCGTTAGTACGACCTGTTGTATACGATCGTCGTCTCATGTGTACGAGGCTTTTACTCTCCCACGGTTGAAACATTATTTTGAGTTTTTTTGCTGTGCAGTTTTAAATTATTTGGGTTTGTTTTCATGCTGTTTGTGTTTTGCTAAAAAATATCCATTTCAAATTGTAAAATTTAAGGCTTTCATTACTAAGAAGTCCCCAACATAACTCCCCATACGTATCTGTGCTGTCACTCAGAGGTGGTGTGCTATCACTTGCCACTGATCTGTTCATTTCCTCTAGGACATAAAGTCAAATGGCGACCCACTCCAAACACATTTAGATCTTCACCCATAAGTTAAGAAACCGTGATCTAAGGGTCTCTGTTAGTCACTGGCTCAACAGCTTCCATCTCTTCCTATTAGGCTTTGTTTACACCTACAGGTGCAACCAAGTGAGATCGCCTTTCGGTGCGTTGCGTGTTTTGCAGCCCATTTATTTATTTGAATGGACTGCCCTACTCGCGATAAACGGAGAAAAGAAGTCCCTGACTCTTTTCTGAAAATGTGTCGCAGCAAGCCGCAATGTGCTTTAGCACTATGCTGTTTGGCATGCGCGAAAACACTTGCATTTGCAAATGCATGGGGTACCATTTACAATTAATGGTACCACCACACATATACTAAATGAGAATGCATTTTTTTTGCGTGTTAGAAAAGCACACGGTTTTGTGCTCTTTCCTGCACACACTTAGCCTTAGACAGAGAATGCAACTAGATGGTCTCCCGGTTTATGGCTAATACACCTTTACCCTCTTTCCCCTTCCCCCAACACCTCCCCTTTCTTACCTATCCTCATAATTCATAATATGTGTATCGTTACTGTAAACCTAGCTTGTACTATACCATACTTTTTGATCTTTATTATCAGAACCGGTATGGTTTTCTATGACTTACAGATGCACTCCAAATTTTTCTTAAAATGTTGGTTGCATTTGTACAGGTCATACTATGTATCTTATGAGACTTTAATAAAGACCTATTGAAAGCGAAAATGCAGCAAGATGGGTGAGGTCACCTCTGTAGTAGTAGGAGGAATGACACTGCAAAGTGGGATCAGAACCCAAAATTGTAGACTTCCTCCTACAGATGGAAAAAAGTAGTGGCTGAAACCATCTCCATCCATATCTGAAAATGCACATTTGGGTTTTGACTGACTTTTTAAATGAGTAAAACCCAGATGAAGAGTGTTCCACCAATGACCTGGTCAGTTTAAACCTTTAAGATATCACAAAAGAAATTATGGATGTTCCGTTCTCTGTTCTTTTATATTCCAGGAAGGTCTGGAACTGTGTAAAGGGGAAGAAGATCAAATTCTGTTACTGGTGGAGCCCAGAGAATTCCTTAAGAGTGTCTTCAATTACATTCAGGTAAAATGTGAGAAAGTGAAGACCATGAAGATCTGCGCATATGGTTATAGGGACATATGGGCGTATAGCTCAATTTGCATTTGCCATAATATCTTTGTACAATAATTGCATTTGCTGAAGTAATTTATAATAGTTGTAGGAAAGGTTTACAGCAATGTTTCTCAACCTTTTTTCAGTTAAGGCATCCTTTAAAATTATAGACAATCTCAAGGCACCCTTTACAGTTACGGACACCCCATATCGTTTTACATAATGCAGCAACATCCTTATGTAGGACACTCAACGTTAGAAGTTATTTATTCTTCCAAAGCAAATACACTTTTGCACACTTGTACTGACTAGTATTCCAATGTTTCTCTTCTCCCTCAATGTCCCTCCATCAGTCAGCTTAGTTAATGTCACCCCAGTGCTGAGGGAGAGGGCCACAGGAGGATGAAACAAGGATGCTATGGAGGCAACAGACATTCTCCTTATTAACTGATGCCATCATTGGTTGTTAGAATGCCAGTGCTTGCTTGTATCCAATTTTTGATAAATTTTTAGGCATTTTGCCAAGGCACTTCTGAAGAAACCTCAAGGCACCCCAGGATGCCTGGGCACTCTAGTTGAAAAAGGCTGGTTTACAGTATGTGTCCTAGATTGTGTCATTTCTTTTTGTATAAGACTGGGTTCACTCCTGTTTCCACGCATTTTCATCAAGTTCATATGAGTTGCATAAAGGGCAGTGCATTCATGTCAGTGGGCTGCCCTACATGTGAGAAATGTGCAAAAGAAGTCCCTGACCCTTTTCCAAAATCACATCGCACCAAAACGCAGGGTGCCGCGGCACCCTGTTTTGGCATGTGTGAAAACACGTGGGGGTGCCATTAAGTGTTAATAAATACTAATAATAAATAATAGTGCTTGCACTGTATCTTTTAAGACCTCAAATAAGAATAAACATACATACAAAGCATTTATAAATAAGTGAACGACTTAATGTGTGAATGTATTAACACCCTCCGAACTGCTTGTAGTAGGCCGTGTTAGTAACCCTTATGGCAGCTGCATTTCCTTAGACTATAAGCTAATAGTGACTGACCACATTGACCATAAACATTCTGAGACTCTCCTAATTCATGAATGCCACAATCAACAGCTGACAGGCTGACGATCATGGCTATTCATTAAAAACATGGGTCCCCTCTCTCCACCGCATGATACCAGTCCCCTGCTGTCCAACCTGTGCTGCCCTGTTGTCTCCTCTGCTCTGTTTCAGTCTTTTATATGTTAGTAAAATACTGTTTTGATATACGTTTACGCAATGATCATGGGAGATGCAAAATCAACAGTACCATTTTAAACAGTATCGTTTAATTTTACTGATCCTGTGCTTTCAGAAAATGTATGGTATGGGGTAGGGGGTGTGAGAAAAATAGTGAGAAATAACAAAAAAGTGAAAAAATAGCAAAAGTGGTGATGCCGTGTAAGGTGAAAAAAATGAACGTCAGCAGTGAAAAGGTTAATACCACCCTTGCATGATATAAAGTAGCTGATCTCTGTCCATTCCAGGCCCCGGACAACTCCAGGACTTGTGAGACTCCAGCCTCTGTGTTTGGAATAGACCGAAAATGTTCTGGAAAGAAGACCACATTGGCTGTTTTGGGGTTACGTGATTACAGAAGGTAAATTGGAATACAGACTGCAGCTTTTTATTTAAGGGGACCTTTTGCTTTTGAAATAATACCATCAGTCTGCTTCGAGTTACATTTATTCATTTCTGCTCAAAAAACTTTATAGTCAAGGCTATAGTTTTCAATAGTCAGCCTGACTTTAAGATGGAAGTCTGGCATACGGGTTGATGCTTAAGCCCCGGAAGGTTTTGCCCCCCCCCCTTCATGACAAGGCCATTTTTTGCGATACGGCACTGCACTATTTTAACTGACAGTTGCGCTGACATGCAACGCTGTACCCAAATAAAATTGATGTCCTTTTTTACCACAAATAGAGCTTTCTATTGGTGGTATTTGACCACCTCTGCGGTAATTTTTTTTGTGCTATAAACAAGAAAAACCGACAATTTTGAAAAAAAAAAATATATATATTTTTTACTTTTTGCTATAAAACACATCCAATAAAAAAATGTAAAAAATCTAATTTCTTCATCAGTTTAGGCCAATATGTATTCTGCTACATATTTTTGGTAAAAAAATCCCAATAAGCGTATATTGATTGGTTTGCGCAAAAGTTATAGCGTCTACAAACTACGGGATAGATTTATGGAATTTTATTTTTTTTTTTTACTAGTAATGGCGGCAATCAGCCACTTCTAGCCGACATTGCGGCGGTCACAAAGTGACATCTTTGGGGACCAATGTAACGATACAGTGATCAGTGCTAAAAATATGCACTCTCACTGTACTAATGACACTGGCAGGGAAGTGGTTATCATCAGGGGTGATCAAAGGGTTAAGTGTGCTCCTAGGGAGTGTTTTCTAACTGTGTGGGGGGTGGCTTAACTGGAGGAAGACCGAGATCCATGTTTCTGCTTAGCAGAAACACAAGATCTCCATCTTCCTTTCTGACAGAACGGCAGTTGTTGTAAACCATTACATACACCAAAAGAATGACTGGCCTCAGAATATACAGAGATGAAACAAATTCTCCTGCATATGTTGCAGAACTCTGATTGGAGGAAAGGGACACCCCCCCCCCCCCCTTCACACAGCACACAGGAACAGAGCTGAGGCTGTCAACCAGCTGGAGAACCCTCCCCTGTCACCTTTTTTTCTCTTGGTGTCAGAAACACTTGTCCAAAGTAATTGCTGATAGCAGAGAAACTAAGCAGTGGACAGAAATTAAATTTAGCGCTCTTAACTAAGACAAGTGCTCATTATAGAGGGATATTCTTTGTTCATAGTTCATGTCTGAGGTTTACAACCACTTGAAATGTTGAAGGTGATGGTAAAATTTAAGTTTAGGGAGTTGAGGTTTTGTGCAGTGGGGGTATTAAAGGCATGGTTCCCCTTTTGAAAAATTTTAATGTTGTGCCCAGTATAATAAAATAAAATAAAAAATGTATACAGTAGTTGTTAAATATATGCATTCAGGCCCGCAGAGCATTGCAAGTGTGATCAGTGCATTGTGGGTGCAATGGACGTGTTTTTGAATTATTTGCCCCAAGTCCATACGAAGGTCCGGATCTTCTATTATGGGGCTACAGGAAGTAAACAATAGACAACCATTGCAGTGACATCACCAACCTGCTGCCGGCACAGTCTGTAGGTTTTTCTGCTAAGGTGGTGGCCAAGGGTTCACATCAATTAGGTTTTTTTGCCAAAAGCCTTACACTAACAATGTCAGACTTCTGATTCCAAAAGCAAACATACCAACAAGGTGGATTCTCTTTTTATGCTTAGAGATGGAGAACATTGATTGGTATAAGCAAACTGACTGAGCTTTTATTTACAGTAAATGTTTTCTTGGCCACCAGATGTCAAAATCTGTCACGTAAGATGGAGAGGCACTCTCTGGAGCCAAGCCTTTACTATGATGAACAGCCAGAGAGCCATGTGACCAGGCAACATATAGATGAGGTTGGTGGCTAATCTACATTTTAAATTCAGTTAAAGACTCCTTCATTCATCATCTTCTAGGATTAGTTTTTATCCAGTGAAAAAAATGGAAAGTTTGCATTTTGAATGCATTTTTTATTTAGGCTCTGGTTCACAGTCGCATGGCAAGTGAAAACACATTAATTAAATTGGCAGCCTTTCCAATCAATGCGACTCAAGTTACAGGGACTTTTAAAAAAGGTTCCTGCACTACTCTGATCTGACTTCAATGGGACTTGAGTCCCTTAGACTCTAATGTCGCATGAAAGTCACACTGCATAGTCGCACTGGAAATTGCACAACAATGGGGTTACAGCAGTGTGAAGCAAGGCTTAAAGTCATTGTAAAGCTTTTTTCATTAAAATAATAAACATGTTATACTTCCCTGCTCTGTGTAATGGTTTTGCAGAGTGGCCCGGGTCCTCCTCTTCTCGGGTCCCACGCCGGTGCTCCTGGCTCCTCTCTCCTGTCGGGTGCCCCCACAGCAAGATGCTTGCTATGGGGGCACCTGAGCCAAGCCGCTGCTCTGTGTGTCCATTCTCACACATGGCGCTGTGGTTCGTCCCTGCTGCCTCCGTCTCCTGATTGGTTCACTGGCTGTGATTGACAACAGCGGGAGCCATTGGCTCCCACTGCTGCCAATAGCCAATCAGGAGTGTGAGTTCCCAAAGAGGCAAGGCTCTCGCTTGATCAAGAGGGGGCTCGGGTAAGTATTAGGGGGGCCTGCTGCACACAGAAGGTTTTTTACCTTCATGCATAATGCATGAAGGTAAAAAAACGTTGTACCTTTACAAACACTTTAAGCAAGAGCCTAAAATGAATTTAGCTTTGCTACATAGAGCTTTACTTTGCTGCATTGTGTTCTACAGGGGGGCCTGTGTGACTTGATTAGTCTATGCTTTATGAATACTTTTTTGTCTTAAAGCAGAACTAAAGGCACACATACTTAGTTCCAACAACATCCACCAGCATCTTCTCCCTGGGTACTTCCTAAGCCCTGGTCTTTGTCCATTTTGATTGGCTGGCACATGATGACATCACTCCCATGCTTGTGTGTGATGACGTCACTTCCGTGAATGTGCAGCTTAGTGTACATTGCGCACAGGATTGCAAATAGGCAAGTAAGTTTACTTTATTGCAGAAGACGGATATTGCATGTTATTTTGCAATAAAAAGCTTGCCTTTTCACTTATTTTTTATATTTTACATTTAGTTCCACATTAAGTGGACCTCTTCCAGTAATCTCAGGTCCCATGCACACTGGACATTTTAGTCTCGGTTGATGACATCCCAGCGTTTTGGTGCGGGTGGAAGGCACAGGTGCACCATCTAGCTTCACTGTTGGCAGCCTGTAAAGCTATGAGAGGCTGAAAGTTGCTGCAGCTGGATAGGACTGGACAGTGTATGAGTGGTACTAACGTTTAAGACAGTATGTGACCGTGGATGAATGCTTGGAGCGCACATTGCTTGAATTCTGGGTATTTGTCCCTGAGATCATACTGCCCTAAATGTTTATATCACTCAGTGCACCATCCAGCCACGGCAGCTTTCAGCCTCTCAGAGTTTTGCAGATTGCTGGCAGCAGAGCTGGATGGTGCATCTGTGCCTCTTGCCTGTCACCAAAATGCCCGGATTTCATGTACCTGGGTTAAACACCCAGCGAGCAACGAGGCCTTCATGTTTAAGCCATGATATACTTTTCAAATTGGTTTAGCAGAGATTTTACTAAAGATTTCTAGCTTTATTTAATCTTCCTGTGTTCATTGCCAACACCTTTTTCATTCTAACTGCCAGGTGGTATGATCGGCCTCCATTCTGATCGGATGGTTTCAGAGCTGTAATGAGAAACCTCAGACTTTCTGTACATCTGTGACCCCGGTTTAGATCTTTTTACATTTCTACTTTTTATAGTCGTGAATGTAAAATATTTCTGTAAGAAAAGGAGTGACCTTTGCATCTCTTTACAGGACCATTGTAGTTTGGGGTTCCCATGTTGCACCATGCTACACCCTAAATATGGTTGGAACATGGTGCAAAAAATGGAACTGGCCTTTTAATCCTGATTTTTCTCTCACTGGCATGCTGTCAAATCTAAATTTTAAGGTGAAATTGGCAAACAAGTATTATGCATATACTATTATTAAAGTTTTCCCTGTGATGTCACCTCCTGTAATTAACTATTGTCCTCCTCTGGGGAGGTAGGCCCTTGTCTTTCTACAGCTGTACCATGAGACAGAAGTGTTATTCTTGGATACATGGAGAGAACTGGGGCAACATGTGTGTGCTGTGACCAAGAGTATAGCTCAGCGTCCGTCCCGGTGAGTTCACAAACAAGTGAATGGATGATGTAGATTCATTGAAGATGACAAGAGCAGCCTTATAATAAGTGTCCTGCTAATAGGTTATTTGGAATTCTGTTTTTCAGCAAATTAAACATTTTCAGATGGTATAAAGTAAAAAGAATTTACTTTTTATTTGTCTATTTTGAAACTGCTGAAAGCCTACTAAATTATTTCTGTTTAGATGTAGACCAATAACCAAACTGCAACATCTTGAAATAACATAGACTTAAAGCGGAGTTCCACCCAGTTAAAAGTCAGAAGCTACAAAAAGTGTAGCTGCTGACCTTTAACAATCGGACACTCACCTGTCCCAAGTTCCATCGATGCGGCCACTCGAAGGCTCGCTGATCTCCCCCCTCCCCTCGGTGGTTCCGGCATCACAAGTGTGGGTGCCCGGCTTTGGCTTCAAGTCGCGCTGCGCACTGTGAATGGCTGGCGTATCTTCTGGGACCTGTGATGTGTCCCGGAAGATCGCTGAGTGGGAGGGGGGGAAGGTGAACTTCCTTCCAGCTCCGCGGCGCCAGGACAGGAAGTGCAACTGGGACCCTGTCAAAACAGGGTCCCAGCTGCCCCCCCCAAAAAATATGACATGCCAATTGTGGCCTGTCGGGGGGTCACCTCCCCTTAAAGCAGGAGTTCCACTTTTGGGTGGAATTCCGCTTTAAAGTAGAAGTCCATGCTAAAATTAAAATCCCTGCATCTATAGACACCAACAATCTAACACTAACTTATCTAGCCTTGTAAAGAAGAAATCAATATACATACCTTTTTTGAACCCGATCCGACCCCCATCTCCAGCAGCGGAAGCTCTGCAGAGGATATGGCCGACAATGATAGAATTTGCATAATTTGTCACAGTTACGGGGGTGTGCAATTTTAAAGCGTGACATGTTTGGTATCTATTTACTCAGCGTGACATCTTTTATACAAAAAAAATGGGTTATGTATTGTGTTTTTTTGCATTAAAATTTTAAAAAAGTGTATTTTTTCCCCCAAAATTGCATTTGAAAAACTTCTGTGCAAATACCATGCGACATAAAAGAGGGCAAAACCCACCAATTTATTCTCTAGCGCCTCTGCTTTTTTAACCACTTCAGCCCCGGAAGGATTTCACACTTTAGGACCAGAGCACTTTTTGCGATTCAGCACTGCGTCGCTTTAACTGACAATTGCGCGGTCGTGTGACATTGTACCCAAACTAAATTTGCGTCCTTTTTTTCCCACAATAGAGCTTTCTTTTGGTGGTATTTGAGCCCCTTTGCGTCATTTCTGATCACCACTATAAACAAAAGAAGAGTGACAATTTTGCAAAAAAAACCCCAAATTTCTTAGTTTTTGCTAAAATACAAATCCAAAAAAAAAATATAAACTATTATATTCTTCCTCATATTTTTGGTAAAAAAAAAATTGCAATCGGCGTTTATTGATTGGTTTGCGCAAAAGTTGCCGCATTTACGGATGATGAGAATTCATTTATGGGGTTTTTATTTATTTATTTATTTTTTACTAGTAATGGCGGAGATCTGCGATTTTTTAACGGCACTGCGATATTGCAGCGGACATGTCGGACCATTTTGACACTTTTTTGGGACCATTAGCATTTATACAGCGATCAGTGCTATAAAAATGCACTGATTTACTGTGTAAATGCCATTGGCAGTGAAGGGGTTAACCTTCAGGGGGTGCTCTAAGGGTTAACTGTGTTCCCTCACTGTGTTCTAACTGTATTGGTGCTGGGCTGGCAGGGGGAGGGGAGTGATCAAGGCTTCCATATACAGGAAGCCTGTGATCACCGCCCTTCCCCCTCTGTCAGAACGGAGATGCGTGTTTACTTACACGGACCTCCGTTCTTTCACTGCGGGTGGGCCGTCGCGGGTAGCCGGCGGCGATTGAGTCCGCCCTACCCGCTCCCTGGCCCCCCGGAGCACAATGAGCGAGCGCGCCTCCGGCGGCGCGCGTGCGCTCACAGTGTGGGATCTCGCAGCCACCGTCATATGACGGCAGTTTGCGATATCCAACCACTTTGTCGCCCATGGACGGATCAAATCTCGGAGAGTTCAGTAGGGAGTGGCCGAAATTCTATCTATGGGCAGGCTGGTTGTACTGAAGTCGATCCATCAATTGACTTTAGTACAACCAACCTGTCAGATTTTTTTGCATGCGATCACTGCTGGCGGTTACAGCCTCCAGCAGTGACCATCGTTTTCTGCTGTAAGAGAAGGCTCCCTTCCAGTAGAACACAATAGCACAGGGGGAGGATTCCCCCATCAATACTGTATTGATGGGTGAATCAAGCATTTTTCTTTTCTTCCACTGATGGTGGAAGGAAAGAATATTGATTAATCTATGGCTTGCTTATCCCCTTGACGCCAATGTAACACAACTATGTGGCCCCACTGCACTGGGCTTTTTGCCATGGGGGCGCATATTTGCATATCCCCTTTGTGCTGGGAGCGTGCTGCACCCTCCCAGCAATAAGACCGGGTTTCACCGAGAGCCTTGGGCCCCGCACTAACGATTGGGATTCGGAACTGGGTCATCTGATCGCTGTAGTAGCCTCTGATTGGCTACATTGTATCTTTGTCTCCTTGCGGAGAGGAAAAAAAGTGTGTGTTTGTGTGCGAAATAAATAAATAAATATAGAAAAATAAAGAAAAATACCTAGATCAAAGTTTGATCTAGATCAGTGCTAGGGTTAGTGTTTGGGTCAAGTAAGGATCAAAGGTCAGGGTCAGTATATTTTGAGCAGGTTTTTATTTTTAATTAGTATCAATGTCGGTGAGGTTGATTTACTAAAACTGGAGTGTGAAAAATCTGGTGCAGCTGTGAATGGTAGCCAATCAGCTTCTAACTTCAGCTTGCTCAGTTAAGCTTTGACAAAAAAAAACTGGAAGCTGGTTTCTATGCAGGGCTGCACTAGATTTTGCACTCTCCAGTTTTAGTAACTAAACCCCTGTGCATTTTAGGTAGGAATTAAAAAAAAAAAAAAAAAAAAAGCAAAATGCGCACTATTGTTTCTGGGCTGTACTACGAGTAGAAACAACAAAGAACATAACGCATGTTATCACTCTGATCGTCAGGAGCAGGAGAATTTATTTTGGGTTGTTCTTTAGTGGTGGTTATGGTAGTAACAAGAAATATACAGCTAAATAAAAAAAAAATATATATATATATTTTTATTTATTTATTTATTTTTATTTACTATATGGGACCAGTTGAAAATAAAAAAAACAGGGGATGTCCATAACCATTTACCACCAAATGAAAGCCCACTTTGTGCTGAAAAAAATGTGATATAATCCACCTGGATGTACAAAGTAGTTGTGATGATATGTACGGTTTAACTAACACATGTCAAAGTTGCAAAACTGTGCTTGGGCATTAAGATTAAGTGATGGTTTTCGCAAGGTGGTCCACAGTTTACAAAGTTCTCTCTGTGTCTGCAGGTTACACTGGGAGGCTCAGAGCTACTCCTTCTGCACCTCAGCAGGCACCTGGCGAGGTTGGGGACCCAAAGGATCACTCACTGGCTTACCATTGGCTTGGAGGAGACAGATTCAGCAGCTCAACAGAGTCAGTCCAGGAATGGCTGCAGCTATAACAGAGGCCTATCCTTCTCCACAACTCCTTATGCAGGTCAGTGTCTTTGTGTAATTTTTTTTTCTGCCCAGAATCTACATATGGGGGTTGATTTACTAAGAGCTGATTCACACTACAGCGACTTGGGATCCGACTTGTGTCGCCCCAAGTCGCTTGACAGAAGAAATCCCATTGAAGTGAATGGGAGCCGTCTTAAAGCGGTTGTATACCCATTTTTTTTACTTTTACCTACAGGTAAGCCTATAATAAGTCTTACCTGTAGGTAAAATGAACATCTCCTAAACCGCAGGTTTAGGAGATATTCGCCCTAAATGCAGCTGCTGACGCACGGCGCATGCGCCATGAGGTCCCAGCGAAGGCCCCGCACATAGCGCCGGACCTTGCCGGAAAGACGGGCTCCAGCACGGGAGTGACGTCTCGCAGCTCCGGCCACTCATAGCGCCGGAGCCGCGTACCCGGAAGGATCCCCGAGGGAAAATGACGCCTCCCTCTGCGGGGACTGAGGGGACCCGTCTGAGCTTCGTTCTGAGGTAAGCATTTCATAATGAGCTAGTATGAGCTATTATGGGTAGATAACCGCTTTAATGTACACTACTGAAGTCGCTTCGACTTCAGAAAAGGTTCCTGTACTACGTCAAGGCGACTTCTATCCGACTTGTGCCCATAGAATTCAATGGAAGTCGCCTCCAAGTCGGATCCCCATCTATATTGAAGCAACTTTACAGGAAAAAGAAAAGAATTTGCCCAGGTAAAAATAATGCTGTCAGAAGAGATTTATTCTCTGATTGGCCACAGGCAAAGTTGCCTGGCATGGAGGTTGCTTTGAGTCGCATTGTAAGTCGCCCAAAGTCACGCTGAAGTCGGGTTCAAATCGCCTATGAAGTCGTGCCTAAAGTCGGATCGCCCCTGTGTGAACCGAGTCTAAAACTGGAGAGTGCAAAATCTTGTGCAGCTGTGCATAGAAACCAATCAGCTTCCAGGTTTGAGTCCTGGTTCACAATGAGTGCGGGAATGAAATGGTGTGGGTTCAGCTGAACTCGCACCATTTCATTCCCGCATGTCAGTCCCGATTTCAGCTGCGATTTCACAGGCATCTGTGCGGTTTTATGCACAGATGCCTATGAAAATCGCACCTGAAATCGCAAAAAGTAGTACAAGAACTACTTTTTGAAATCAGTGCAGCCGCAAGTAAGGCGTCGCACCGATTAGGACGGTGCCATTGCTTGGTATTGCCGCCGATTTGGCATGCGATTTGACATGTCAAATCGCATGCCAAATCGTGTCAGTGTGAACCAGGGCTTATTGTCAAATCTTAATTGAACAGGCTGAAGGTAGAAGCCGATTGGCTGCCATGTATAGCTGCACTAGATTTTGCACTCTCTAGTTTTAGTAAATCTCACCCATAGTGTCTAAAGAGGACAGAGTCGTGTATAGCCATAGAGATCATTGATCACTCCTACAGAAAGTAGTGGACCATCTGCAAAAGGCATGGATTAGGCAAGCTCATTTCTGAAAATGACTGGCAGTAAGACCTTTATCCATCCTTATCTATTTTTTATATATATACATGTAAAGGAGATCCGCTGGATGTAAATATCATTATTAATTGGTTGTATAAAGTGGTTTTAAAAACTCTGGAGTCTTCACAGAGCCTTCTTACCTCCTGTTCTGCACTGACAGGTGAGCTCAATGGCCAGTAGGGAGGCACAGGAGCCAGGAAGGGGGGGGGGGGGGTGACAGCCCTCACCTTTCCTTTTTTAAAGCGGAGTTCCACCCTAAAGTGAAACTTCCGCTGGTTGGATTCCTCCCCCCCTCAGGTGTCACATTTGGCACCTTTCGGGGGGGAGGGGGAAGAGGACACCGCGCAGGCGGCCGGTCTCGAGGGCCTTCACACCTTTTTCTGTCCACAGGAGAAGGGGGAGGGGGGGCTTTCCACGGTTTACACTGTGGACTCCCCCCCTCCTTAGGTTGGTCGCCTTCAAAGTGAAATCCCACCTTGAGGCGAAATTTTTTCCTTTCCACTCCCGACAG
>BLSH010199833.1:267445-278147 GCA_018402905.1 Glandirana rugosa | reverse complement strand
ACTTTATAAGGAGACGGAGACATTTACATTTGTCTCCGTCTCCTTCATTCGAGGTGAAGGAGGGACTTCGGGAAAAGCCAAAGTCGCTCCTTCTTCTTCGTAGTCTTTTCACTCAGTGATCACAGGTGACGGGGGCAATCAAGGGGTTAAAAACTTTATTGGGGGGAGCAGGGGGGTATTTTCACCTAACTAGGCTTAGTACTAACCTAACCTAACACTGATTTAGTGTCACAAGGGTCACAAGTACAGCGATCGCTAAAAATCAGATCGCTGCACTATGTGATACTGTGACAGGGGGGTGACAGGGAGTGAAAGGGTTAACTGGGGGGCGATCAGGGGGTGATTAAGGGGTTAAATGTGCCTATGTGACCTGGTGTCAGTGTGGTGATTGTGCAACTCACTTTTCTGATGCTTCTTCTTCCTCGCTGAAACCGAAAAGGGCTTCAGGGAGGAAGTGGAGCTTACTTCCTCTGCCTCTGTTTACATTTACAGAGGCAGAGGAATATTTCATTGGCAGGGGTGATCTACAGGGCCAGGCCAAAAATCATTGGCCTGGCCCTGTAGATTGAAAGGCCCTGTAACAAATGCCGTTGCAGCGCCCGCGCCTAGGGGGCGCGCACGCGCAACCCGGCTCGTGATCGCGGCCGCCGTCGTATGACGGCGATTCGCGTTACAGAGCCACTTTGTCGCCGTCAAATGCCGATCAGCTGTCGGCAAGTGGTTAAATAGGGTCGGTAAACTCAGTTCGAGTCCAAAATGCCAATAGGCAAGTATATGACCAGACACATCAGGGTAAACCAAACCCACACATGACAGATAGTAAATGATAGATATTACATCGACCAGTTCATATAAATAAAAAAAGGTGAGTAAGAAGTCCCAAACGGCGAGTAATGGGTGAATATAAAGTCTCCACCGGTACACCGATCACTCCAGTCCCGTGTGTAGATGTGATCCACCACCAGGTGCAATAAACACCGGAAACCGGTAACAACCAGCATATGGATACCTCAAGCAGGAATGACACCTCTATTGGATCAGAATAAATTGCCAGGTGCGGATGACCAGATATAATTTGGACAGTGAGTACCAAAAATCCACGATCCAGGTCACCATCGGTACAGCGTCATCAAACTCAAACATCCATGCAAGAAAACAAAATTCTTGCCATAGCATAAAATCCTTGTAGAATTTATTTAAAAAACGGTATAAAAACTTACATCAAGTGTAGTAAAAGTGAGCTCATGAAAAGTAACATCAGCATTGTTCAGGGGGATCACAGAACCCAACGCGTTTTGTAGCCAATAGGACGTCCTTCTGGGGTGTCCCCCCCCCCCCAGAACAATGCCAAAACGTATAACATTTCATGCCACAGCTCATTCAAAACTCCTCCCCCGAATGGGTGTCTGTGTTCCAACAACAAAGATGGCGCCGTCGGCGTGCATTCTACGCCTCTTTTGGACGGTCCTATAGGGGCATCCCAGTAGGGCTTTATACTCTCCAATAGGGGGAGAGTAATAAGAAGTTAGAAGGCCGTATGATATATAGTCACTAAAGCCTTAAACTAAGGACTATATAGACAGAGACCCAAACGCTCTCCAATTCTGATCAATAAAATTTTAAAAATGTAGAAAAGCTAAAAAAAAACGGACGGACGAACCGGAAATGCGTCCCAAGCCTCACTCTCGTGTATCCCAGGAAGTGAGAGGGAGGGAAGACTCAGCCAGGAAGCATGAGGCCAGACACTACAGACAATAGGTTAAAGAGAACGGCACACATGGTGCTAAATAAGTCCAACAGGTTTCCATCAATCATGGATTTGCACAAGATAAAGTATGACAAGTGTCAGAAAGAAGTGTGATTGTTTCATTGTACTGCTGCACAGCAAAAGACAGCACATAGGGGGCTCAATACAATCCTTAGCATAAAGCTTGTAGAAGGATAAAGACAATACATGGACACAACTACCAGGACTGATCCCAACATACAGCAAGGGAGTCCTACAGGAGACAAAGATCACATGTGCATTTGTGTGTTCCCCTATCCAATGCTGGGGTCATCATCCTGCATGTGTGTGCACCTATCCAATGCTGGGGTCATCATCCTACATGTGTGTTCACCTATCCAATGCTGGGGTCATCATCCTACATGTGTGTTCACCTATCCAATGCTGGGGTCATCATCCTACATGTGTGTTCCCCTTTCCATTGCTGGGGTCATCATCCTGCATGTGTGTACACCTATCCCATGCTGGGGTCATCATCCTGCATGTGTGTTCCCCTATCCAATGCTGGGGTCATCATCCTACATGTGTGTTCATCTATCCAATGCTGGGGTCATCATCCCGCATGTGTGTTCACCTATCCAATGCTGGGGTCATCATCCTGCATGTGTGTTCATCTATCCAATGCTGGGGTCATCATCCTGCATGTGTGTTCATCTATCCAATGCTGGGGTCATCATCCTACATGTGTGTTCCCCTATCCAATGCTGGGGTCATCATCCCGCATGTGTGTTCACCTATCCAATGCTGGGGTCATCATCCCGCATGTGTGTACACCTATCCAATGCTGGGGTCATCATCCTACATGTGTGTTCCCCTATCCAATGCTGGGGTCATCATCCTACATGTGTGTACACCTATCCAATGCTGGGGTCATCATCCTACATGTGTGTACACCTATCCAATGCTGGGGTCATCATCCTGCTTGTGTGTTCCCCTATCCAATGCTGGGGTCATCATCCTAGATGTGTGTTCCCCTATCCAATGCTGGGGTCATCATCCTGCATGTGTATTCCCCTATCCAATGCTGGGGTCATCATCCTGCATGTGTGTTCCCCTATCCAATGCTGGGGTCATTGTCACATCTCACCTGCAGAGCTGTCACCTACATTCCATAATGATCTCCACCCCCCCATCTGAACAACAAATCTCATCCAATGACACCAGAACTCTCCACCTCCTGGGCTGATCTAAGTTTAGAGAAAGCATGCAGTCTGTAAAAGCCTGGGCTACCTGGACAGGAAATCAAGCTGCCAAATGTGTGAAGCTTCTTTAAACACAAAGCTGGGGAGGGAGACAGATGGGGGAGAGAAGAGATGGAGAGAGTTCAGCTCCCACTCATCCAAGGCTGCTATCTGATGGCTCACACAGGGGCACCAATCATGCAGCCATAGCCCAGATGCAGCTGAAGCTGCTGTGTGACTTTGAATCTCCTTTCTCATACTGGCTGAATGCTGGATAGGAGTGTGGGCGGGGTAGACACCAGAGGGGGAGGGGCTTGAGCAGACACATCATTCTTTCTCTTCTCCCATTCAAGCAGGGAGAGAAGAGGAGGAGCAGCTGGCTGGGCTCAGAGAAGTGAGACGGTCACACACACTGCAGCCAGCATTCCTGCAAAGGCACAATGTCCATGGAGGGGAGAGATGGGCTGGGGAGGGGGCGGCACAGCACCATACCATGCTTTCTTCTAAGGCAGTGGTTCTCAACTCCGGTCCTCAGGACCCACCAACAGGCCAGATTTTAAGTATTACCTTGGGGAGATGCAGACTAGAATACTGCAATCACTGAGCAGCAAATGATATCACCTGTCATGTATTTCAGTTATCCTGTAAACCTGGCCTGTTAGTGGGTCCTGAGGACAGGAGTTGAGAACCACTGATCTAAGGCTTCCCATATCATTCCTGCTCCTGCTGGCTCCTCCTCCTGGTCTCACTCGACTCCTCCTCCTCCTCTCACAACTGAGCAGGGAGCAGGGTTGCCAACCGCCAGTAAATTTACTGACAGTTTGTAAAATATCAGGGTCTGATAATTTGTCATGCTGTGCTGACTTTTTAAGTGTAAACCAGGCAAACTACTTGATATGGGTATTGTCAGCATTTCTATGTTGTGTTTAAATATCAATCGACTTAGTTTTTAATAGGAGTTCTGTTATTTTTCGGGTTGCCCATAAAAAATGTGCTCCGCCAGTAAATTTCCCATGTTTTGCCAGTAAAAAACACTGCAGGAGGCTGGCATCACTGGCAGGGATCATCTTTGTAGTGTACAGGAGCCGTGGCTGAAGATGGTTCAGGGCTCCCTCCCCCTGGTCTCACTCTCCCTGAGCTACATAAAGCTGTGAGCAGAGCCGATGCCAGCATAACTGCTTGTTGAGGAATGCCTGGGTTTGGTGCCCCCTCCTGGCCTGGCGCCGTAAGGCAGCTGCCTTATGCTGGCACCGGCCCTGTTTACCAGTATAGTGCATTATATTTAAAATGATCATATCCATGCAAAAACATTACAGCCTTTAGTATTACTTTGATAATAAAGATTTATATCCCCCCTCCACCCTTCATATAGCTTCATGTCTGACTCCGAGTTAAAATGTATCCTACTTATGTGTATTTTTTATTATATACATTATATGATATAAGGTGTGCATCTACAGTAGTGAAAATAATTATTTGATCCCCTGCAGATTTTGTAAGTTTGCCCACAAAGAAACAAAGGGTCTATAATTTTTATCATAGGTGTATTTTAAATGATGGAGACAAAATATCAACCAAAAATCCAGAAAAAAACACTATACAAATGTTATAAATTGAGTTTCAGTTCAGTGAGTAAAATAAGTATTTGACCCCCAAGCAAAACATGACTTAGCACTTGGTGGAGAAACCCTTGTTGGCACGCACAGAGGTAAGACGTTTCTTGTAGCTGGTTACCAGGTTTGCACATCTCAATGTGCTTCTTCTTGAGCCACTCCTTTGTTGCCTTGGCCCAGTCCATTGACCCCTCAATACAGCAAAGTTGGCCTGTACAATTAACAGAGAAACAGCCCCAAAGCATTGTGTTTTTTCTGGATTTGTTGTTGATATTTTGCCTCTATCATTTAAAATACACCTATGATAAAAATGTTAGACCATTTATTTGTAAGTGGACAAACTTACAAAATCTGCGGGGGATCAAATAATTATTTTTCCCACTGTATATACTGTGTGTGTATATATATTTACTTCACTGTCTTGGAACATAAATGAGCCCCTTGCAGTAGGGATTTTCTGCTGTTTTTATACTATAAGGCCTCATACACACGGGCATTTTTACCGCCGCGTTTTTGAGCTGATTTTACAGCTTAAAAACGCCTCTCCATGTTATTCAATGGCCTCATACACACGCTGAAGTTTTTGAGCTGTAAGTGGCTTCGGTGTTCTTAAGCTGTTAGTAGAACGCAGGACCCACTTGTTCGGAAACTGCAGCGCTGAAGCTGTTATAACGCTGGCGTTGGTAAAAGCTCAAAAATGCGGCTTTACGTTGTATACACAGCGTTAAGCCTCATCAGGCGTTTCTCTGCCTCTATTCAAAATAAATGGTTCCCTATGGGAGCACATTGATTTGAATAGAAGTCGCACCAGAAGTCGGATCATGATGATCTGACTTGCGGTGCGACTTGTGTGCTGAGGATCGTGAAGGGGAACCCCCCTCAAAAATGAAAAAAAAAAATTTGCGTGGGGTCCCCCCCCCCCCAAGAGGTGCCAGACCCTTCTGTCTGGTACGGATTTTAAGGGGAACTCCCCACACCAAAAAAAAAAATGGCGTGGGGTTACCCCCCAAAATCCATACAAAACCCTTACGCAGCCTGGCAGGCCAGGAAAGTAGGTGGGGATGAGTGAGCGCCCCCCCTCCTGGACCATACCAGGCCTCATGCTCTCAACATGGGAAGTATGGGTGCTTTGGGGCAGGTGGGACCCTTGCGCCCCCCACCCCAAAGCACATTGTCCCCATGTTGATGAGGAAAAGGGCCTCTTCCTGGCCGTTGGTTGTGGGGGTTTAACATGGGGGGCCATCCCGGCCCCCCACCCTATGTGAATGAGTATGGGGTACATTGTACCCCTACCCATTCACCTAAAAAAAAAAGTGTAAAAAAACCACACTATATCCAATAGCCCCGCCCCTTATGGTGTCACAGCCCGTCCTGTGGTGTGATAAGGGACGGGGCTTCCGAATTATGTCAGCGGTTGGCCCCGCCCCATGCCAATATAAGTCACTGCAGAGCACGGCCGGCATTCGAGTGGGAGGGAGTGACGAGTCAACATGGGAAGAAGAGAAGAGGAAGAAGACAGCGGAAAAGACAGCGGTAAAAGAGCAGAACACAGAAGACCGAGCAGAAGCAAGAAGCCCCCTGCAAAAGAGCAGAAGAAAGAAGAGTCAGAGAGGGGAGAAGATGCCGGAGCTGATTTAATAAACTATTTTAAAAACCTGTATAGTATGTTTTTTTTTACACTTTTTTTATGTGAATGGGTAGGGGTATGATGTACCCCATACTCATTCACATAGGGTGGGGGGGGTCGGGATCTGAGGGTCCCCTTGTTAAAGTGGGCTTCCAGATTCCGATAAGCCCCCGCCCACAGACCCTGACAACCAACGGCCAGGGTTGTCGGGAAGAGGTCCTTGTCCTCAACATGGGGACAAGGTGCTTTGGGGTCGGGGAGACGCAGGGCCCCACTGCCCCAAAGCACTCACCCCCCATGTTGAGGGCATGCAGCCTGGTATGGTCCAGCGGGTGGGAGTCCCTTGTCCCCACCCCCTTTCCTGGCCTGCCAGGCTGCGTGCTCAGATAAGGGTCTGGTATGGATCTCGGGGGGACCCTACGCTGTTTTTTTCGACGTGGGGGTTCCCTTTAACCACTTGCCAAATGCCAACCACAGTTCGACAGCGGCAAAGTGGCTCGTTATCGCAAAGCTCACTGTGTTCCGGGGGAGCAAGGGAGTAGGTAGGTCTCGATCTCCACCGGCTACTTCGCAGTGAAAGAACGGAGGTCCGTGTATGTAAACACAGATCTCCGTTCTGACAGAGGGGGAAGGGCTGTGATCACCCCTCCCCCAGCCAGCCCAGCCCCTGTAGAAGAATATATATTGACCTAAACTGATAAATAATTCGTTTTTTTATATATTTTTTTTTTGGACATGTATTATAGCAGAAAGTAGAAAAAAATAGTTTTTTTTTCAAAATTGTCGGTCTTTTTTTGTTTTTAGTGTGAAAAATTAAAAACAGCAGAGGTGATAAAATACCACCAAAAGAAAGCTCTATTTGTGGGAAAAAAAAGACGTCAATTTTGTTTGGGTACAACGTCGCATGACCGCGCAATTGTCAGTTAAAGTGACGCAGTGCCGAATCCCAAAAAAATGTCCTGGTCAGGAAGTGGGTAAATCCTTCCAGGGCTGAAGTGGTTAAATTGTCTTTTTTTTAAACTTTACGCATTAGCTAATTTATACACCACACTTGTATAATTGTTTTTATCCAATTAACTGAATAATCAAAACAATAATCGGCCAACTAATTGATTATGAAAATACATCAGTGTGACCTTAGGCTAGGTTCACACCTGTGCGAGCTGTGTTCTGTGTGTCAGCAGCCTACTCATTTCAAGGGCTGCCCTACACACAGAAACAAAAGGAAATAAGTCCCTGGCCCCTTTTTTTGCCCATGGGTCAGGAATGCACACTGTTTTGTGTGCATTCCCAACTTGCATAAGTTTGCTCAAGTTTTTCTTTGGATTGGAGGATGGGGGTGCAGAGGTGATCACTGGATGGATCATGGTACAGAGGTGACTTCTGGATGGACCAACGTACAGAGGTGACCAGTGGATAGATCATGGGACAGAGGTGACCAGTGGACAATAGTGGAGGCAGAGATGAAAAGTGTATAGAGGTAAGGGGTGCAGAGGTTACCAGTGGATAGAGGTGGGGGCAGAGGTGACCAATGGATAGAGAAAGGGATGCAGAGGGGAACAGTGGATGGAAGGAGGGACAGAGGTGACCAGTGAATGGAGGGAGTGCAGAGGTGACTAGTGGATTATAGGAAGTGGGGACAGAAGTGACCAGTGGATGAAGGTGGGGGCAGAGGTGACCAATGTCCCTCTTTTACATTGGTGGTTAGTGTAAATGCCCCATTACATTGCAGGTTAGAATAAGTGCCCCATTGCATTGGTGGTCCAAGAAGTGGAGGAGCAGCGCTGCAGCTGGGACAGTGCTGGATCTATGAGAGGAGCCAGCTAAGTGTTTAGGGGCAAGGGGCTAGGACAGGTAGTGGCGTGTTTTATACCTTAATGCATAGAACACAATGAGGTAAAAATGTTTTAACTTTAGAACCACTTTATTGATGTTCTTCTTTGAGGTAGGCACAGAGAAAGTGTTAGCCATCTGTCTATATTCTGTTTTATGTATAAGTTACGTGAGGTAGGTGGGGTGGGTTGAGGGCAAATAAGTGAGAATGTCATCTTTGACAAAAAACAGGTTTACTGCTTGTAAGCAGGTTGGAAAGTACCAGTTAGCTGCTGCTGGCAGGAAGGGAAAGAGTTATCTTATTTCCCAGTCTTTTCACTTGTTGGCTGCTGCTGGGCTCTAACCTCCTTTCCCTGTACATATAAATCAGGGGGGAGCTGTGCTCAGAGAGTCTCAGCCACCTGGGAGCAAGGACAGGTTGACAGCTGCTATGTAACACGATTCTACAGCAAACCACAGCCTGGAGGGGCTCTGCTCATCCCTGCTTCAGCTACCTTCTCATCCTGATGGTTCTTACTGGAGATTGCCTGCCTGAGGAGCTTGCCAACATGCCTGGGGCTGCTGAGACCTGTAGTCCCACAACGCACAGTCTGCTGCATGGAAGAAAAGACACAGACAGCCAGCAAGATATGGGAGAGTGCTCTAGTTCCCGATTACAGAAAAGCTGCTACAAACCTGTGTCTGGAGCCTTCCACATGTTGGGGGATTGCTGGGAATGCAGTCCTCCCAGACAATGTCAGCAATGGACCCTTTCCTAAACAGATATGCCGGGGAGAAACACAAGCCTGTAGTTAGGGACTAGGGATGTTAGGAAAAGACTGCACTTCATGTTAAATTGTTTTCAGGCGTTATTCAAGTAAAATGTTTGAAACTTTGTCATGCCTGGTCTGAAGTTACCTAAAGGGGTGCATGGTGATAATGGTGTAAATAAGCACATGGCTGTGATGTGCACACAAGGGGTGAAGAGGTGACATACTGTTGATAGGGCCTCAAGTACCAAGGAAGAGTGATATGACAGCCAGGAGACTGATACCGGCAAGGGTGACGGGTCTCATGTATAGTGCGGGGAGCGGTTCAGAGCCTACCTCCTGGTGTGGTCTGCTTTGGTTCCCAGAGGGATCCCATTCTGTTATTGATAGATGGGTGGCAGAGTGTAGCTGGACTGGTGGAACCGGACACTGCAATGTGGCATTTTCTTCAAAATGTTGCATTCTGAGCAGCTGTATGTATCGTGGAACCAGAGGCAGCTATATACAGCTTCAGGTTATGATACAGAGACACCGGGGTATGGCTTGCTTCTAAGCCAGGGTGCCGCCATAATGTTGATGCACATAAGCGTGGCCTGCCTGGTTCTGGGCATTAGCAAGCATGTACACTGGAGAGTCCAGAGGAAGGAGAGAGCAAAAGGCCCTGTGTGCACCAGGCCAGTCAGCTCTACCCACATGCTGACTAAAGGTCACCTGCTCATATTGCAAATAGAGACTCACCAACCCATGACAAGAATGCCGATAAGAGTCTGTAATATTTACTACCTCCATGCTTATTTCAAGCCAGTGACTCAGAAAGTATTGACAACATCTGGGTTTATGAGAAGTCACCTGCCCCTACTGGGAATTCTTTCACTTTCATTTCAGTGTGTTAAGTATGGCGTCTGCTGCTATGAGAGAGGAGCTGACCTGTGGTATCTGTCTGGACGTTTACACGGATCCCGTATCACTGAGATGTGGTCACTACTTCTGCCACGACTGCATAGTGACTGCACTGGACACCCAGGAGGGGGGTAGATATTATACCTGTCCTGAATGTAGAGGAAAATACCCAAAGCGGCCTAATCTGAAGAAGAACAGGAAGCTACGTAATATAGTGGAATACTTCAGATCTATGCACAGAGAAGAGGAGAAAGCTGTGATATCAGGTATGTAATCTGATTAATACTGTGTTTCCGTGTTTGTATCCTGAAGTCTCTTGGTGTGAGATCACTTGGAAGTCCATATAATCTTCTTTGTTCAGGGAGTGATTCCCCAGCTATAGCTACCCCCACCATCACTGTCAGAGTAAGAGTTAGGACCGGTTCACACTTGAGCGGCGCGACTTGCCAGGGCGATGCAAGTCGCCCCGCTCGAGGCGATCTCAACGCGGCTTGTCAGGAGACTTCTATCATAGAAGTCAATGCAAGCCGCGCTGAGATCGCCCTGAAAATAGTGCAGGAACTATTTTTCTAAGTCGGAGCAAAGCGATTCGCTCCTATTAGAACGGTTCCATTGCACAGCATTGAGGCGACTTGTCAGGCGACTCAAGTCACCTGACAAGTCGCCTAGATGTGAACGGGCCGCGAAGTCACGCCGCTCAAGTGTGAACCGGCCCTAAGAGTGCAGCGCTACTGTATATATACAGAATCTCACAAAAGTGAGTACACCCCTCACATTTTTGTAAATATTTTATTCTATCTGTGACAACACTGAAGAAATGACATTTTGCTACAATGTAAAGTAGTGAGTGTAAAGCTTGTATAACAGTGTAAATTTGCTGTCCCCTCAAAATAACTCAACACACAGCCATTAATGTCTAAACCACTGGCAACAAAAGTGAGTACGTTTGGCATAAGTCTGAAATTTGTTTAAATTCTGGACTGGTGCAAACTTTATATATATGTCATCGCGAC
>BLSH010199833.1:256216-267029 GCA_018402905.1 Glandirana rugosa | reverse complement strand
CCGAAAGTCGCGACAGCGTAAAACTTACTGTTTACTAGTAAAAAAAAAAATAATAATAAAAACGCCATAAATCAATTCCCAGTTTGTAAACGCGATAACTTTTGCGCAAACCAATCAATATACGCCGATTGCGATTTTTTTTTCTCCCAAAAATATGTAGAAGAATATATATCGGCCAAAACCGATGAATAATTTTTTTAATGGATTTGTACTTTAGCAAAAAGTAAAAAATATTGTTCTTTTTTGCAAAATTGTCGCTCATTTTTTGCTTATAGCGGCAATCAGAAATGACGCAGAGGTGATCAAATACCACCAAAAGAAAGCTCTATTTGTGGGAAAAAAAGGACGCAAATTTTATTTGGGTACAACGTCGCTCGACCGCGCAATTGTCATTCAAAATGCGACAGCGCTGAAAGCCAAAAATTGGTCTGGGCAGGAGGGGGGTTTAAGTGCCCAGTAAGGAAGTGGTTAAGACTAACATCGCTAAGGTTATAAATACCAGTTCCTAATGGGGTTTTAGCCTTTTGTAGGTGCCTCCCCGCTCTCCTTCCTCTCTTTCCTTTCTTTTCCCAACAAAAAAAAAAACCCCACCACCGCCAGGGAGGTTCTCATTCTGACCCCTGTTCTCAGATCAGTAGCTTCTACTATTGGGTACTTAGCCTTGTTGTGTTCCAGTACAGAGGATCCCAGGCAAAGGATGATGTGAGTGTGATGCAGAGTAGATTATCTAGTGTTAGGGATAAGCTTAGGGGTTAAGTCATCTTAGTGTTGGGCTTCTTTCACATTGACATTCGTTTTACAGCTTACCACCCTCTGAAAAGCAATCCATGGTTGATCACTTTTTAGAGGATGGTATACCTGTTACTGATAGACATTAAGTAGGCGCTACTACCATTTGGCAAATTCTGCACATCAAGTTGGAAAAAATGCTGTGCCTGCAGCATGTGTACAGCCCCATCCAGGTATATTGTAACAACTTGGACGGCCGGGGTGCAATAAAACCATGGCTTGGCCATCTGTTTTTATTGCCACCCCCAGCTGCCCATGTGAAAGAGCCCTTAAAGGGTATCTATGGTCAAAATGTAATACCATATATTTCATAGGTGTACGCAGCTTATTGCATTAGGATGTACACCCCAAATGTATTAAATCATGGACATTGTTTGACGTTTTGACGTTGTTTTGACTGACGGTGTCAGTAGAGCAGTGGACTTGTCAGTAGGGCAGAGGTTGGTGTCAGTAGAGCAGTGGACGGTGTCAGTCGTTTTTTATTTTTATTATTTTCATTTTTATTATTAAAAAAAAAAATTAGGAGCCTTATTGGGGGGGCTTTGGTGAAATATCATCAGAGGGAATTTGTGCAGCACAGAGTGATAAGGGTGTGCCCAGGCACCCCCTGCGCACACCTATGATATATTCATTTCGGTGACAAACGCTGGTCAGACCATGGCCCTTCTCACCAAATTTTGACCAATGGCTGGTCAACCTCACATGCGTTGTCACTCACTTGCAACATTTACACTGTTAGCCTCACCCTGCACAAAGATTTTCCAGCCTGTGGGGCCACAATCTACATGCCAAAAGGCTGAGAGCGTGTACTGGGGTTAGATTCTGCTAGTCCTAATAACAGATTGATAAGAGGTGCAACTAAAAGGTTGTAGATTGTATAAACTGAAGGGGGAGGAAGGGGGAAGGTCATTGCAGCTATGTCTCTTGTTCAACACAAAAACGACAATGACAAATAAAATGTAATGGCTGAATTCTGAACGACATGGCTGCCACACAGATTGTCGTGTGCCCAGTATGAATGACAATTTCCACATTGTATTTCAATTATTTCTAGCCTAATCCAATTAATCTGAACAATCTTGAAGTTTTTTTTATTTGCTTTCTGAAAATTCCCACACATTTCTTTGCTTTAATTCTGGGACACTAATTCACTTTGCTCTGTTGATAGGCACTGCTGTGTCACACCTTTCACAGAGCCTGCCTTCTAAACTAGAGAGGTTCTCAGTTCTATGAATGATTGTCCACACAGTCGGCCATTTTAGATGCTTTATTATAAGAGTGGTACAAATCTTTCTCCAGCACTTCCTCTCCTAACTGTGGCGTGCTTGAGGACACAGTTGTGACTGACTCTGCCTTTGCCAGCAGCGCTTTCAACAACTACTCTTGTTCCATCTCAGTGGGTTCTTCATGGGCTGGCTCAACTCTGGAAAGGATTGAGGAATCTGTCCACTGTTTCACTAGCCCAGACTGAATAGGAGCTGGAAAACCCAGGAGGACTGTCACCATTGATCCAACCCCCAACTCCTTGCTAACTGGAATCTCTTCCCTGGCTCCGTCCTCCTCCCACTGTATAGCTAGATCTCTCGGCTTCCCAGGATCTTGGAGCGTTTCAAACAGGTAAATATCACACTTCTCACAACACACCCATAGAGCGATAACTGGCCTCACATGGTTACACTGTGGGCACAGCAGTACCCGCGATTCACTAACACCATGACAGCACAAAGCCGGTCCTCTCTTAGACAGGAATCTCAGCCCACTGTCCACTGTAGTTCCCCCACCATACGGGGCTGAACTTCATCCTATGAAGCTCCAATGTAGTAGAAACATACTTTTCACTCTAACCACATGACCTGACAAATTGTCGCACTGCTGTGTTCTCTCCACTTCCGCCTTTCAATCAAGGCCCAACTGGCAAAGCTGATACATCCTCCTTTGGTGGTGACATACCCCATCCTGTTGACTTCGCTAAGTGTAAGCAGGTCCCTGGTTGTTCACCGGCAACTGCCATGCTAGGCTAGGGCACCTCCCATCACCTTCCTGAAACAGGATCGAGATGAGTTACCAAACACTTGAATTATGGAGGAATTCCTCCATCTTGGCTACTCATGTACTCTTGGTCTGAGACCCGCTCCCAAGAACACTTGATATTTTTTCTAATAAACGAATGCTTTACTAAAATAATGTAAGAGTAGTGATAGTGTTACAAAGTGGTTCCCACGTACAAAACCGTTCCAATTCGTTTCCCTTCCACCTCTCTCCACAAACTCTGGCAATTCTTGTATCAAACCAGGGGTACCACACAGCCTTCCCAGATTCAGTCCCAAAAATAATTGTCCTTGGCTCAGACCCTGTTCTCTCAGGAGCACCCTGGGGCCTACCCAGGATATTTTTCCAAACCCTTATAGCCTCACATGTTGGTATTGCCTCCCTTCCTGCAGGGGCAATATACTGTATATGCCAAAAGGTGATACAAAATATATACAGGAGTGCTGCGCTGGAGTGCTAATGTAATTTTAGAGAACAGCAGCCAGCACAAAAAATGTTGAACCAAACATAAATATCAAAAATGTAAATATTGGTGCAGTGCTATAATTCAAAGTCCAAGCTAATTGCTAAAGTCCAAAAAAGAATCCTATGATATGGATATCCTCTGGGGAATGTTACAACGAAGAGCCCATCACCAACACCCTCTCTCACTGCCGCTTACCAACTAGAGTTTACCCCCATCACAGAGGTCCAATGAGCCTTCCTCAATCCTAGATAGGCACAAGAGCAACAGCCCAAGATGGATAGATTGGTTCCAATGGGATACTTGCGGGTCTATTCCTCCATATGATGAACATGAAAAAGCAAGAAAAATGCCCCTGATGACGCCAAATGTATGACGAAACGTGTTGGGAGGAGCCAAGGACGGGACACGGAAGTTTGTGTGGAGACGCGGCGGCCATCTTGTTGGTTGGGGAAGCGCTGGTAGCTCCTGATAATTACATAGAGGCCTTTATTGATCTGCTTAAATGTGAGTATGGATTTTACTCTACTTGTTTAAATAAACCTGATACTTTGTACTGCACCATGAGGTATTTTATGCTTGAATTTACATGTTAAATGGCCTATGGAGCATGAAGATTGGTGAAGCACATATCAGTAGCTGAGTAGCTGTCTGTTATCTATCTGCCTGGCTAATTTCTGCTGATGACTTTTCACTTGCAAGGCTTGATTGACCTCTGTGATGGGGGTCACCTACATCTGGTAAGGATCAGTGTGTGTGGGTGTCGGTGGTGGTCCTTATTTCTTTGCTCCCTGGACAGGGTCCACTTTTCTTGCTACCTGGCTGATTCTGTTTGATTACCTATCGTTTGCAAGGCTTAGTTGACCTCTGTGATGGGGGTCGCTTACATCTGGTAAGGATCAGTGTGTATTGGTGTCGTTGGTGGTCCCTATTTCTTTACTCTTTGGATGGGGTCCACTTTTCCTGCTACCTTTCCAGTTTTTACATCATATACTGCACCATGAGAGTTTTTCTTGCTTTTCATGTTCATCATATGGAGGAATAGACCTGCAAGTATCCCAGTGGAACCAATCTATCCATCTTGGGCTGTTGCTCTTGTGCCTATATGGATTGAGGAAGGCTCCTTGGACCTCTGTGATGGGGGTCAACTCTAGTCAGTAAGCAGCAGTGAGAGAGGGTGTTGGTGACGGGCTCTTCATTGTAACATTCCCCAGAGGATATCCTTATAATAGGATTATTTTTTGGACTTTAGCAATTAGCTTGGACTTTGAACTATAGCGCTACACCAATATTTACATTTATGCCAAAAGGTGTCTCAGTCCCCCAACAGCGCTCCTGGGTAAAGCTTACACATAAAGGGCCTTTACCCCTGCCTACAAGAACTTAGGAAATCAAGTGTTATTACACACTTAATGAAAAAAAAGGAAGACTTAACCGCTTGCCGACCGCTGCTCGGCAATTGACGGCGACAGTGTGGCTCGATAACGCAAAACGCCGTCATACGGCGGCAGCCGCGAGATCGAGCCCAGTGAGCGTGCGCCGCCGGAGGCTCACCCGCGCGCTCACTGTGTCCGGGGAGGGCCAGAGTCGATCTCCGCCGGCCACCCGCGATGCCCCCCCCCCCCCGGAGTGAAAGAACGGAGGTCCGTGTAAGTAAACACGGACCTCCGTTCTGTGAGAGGGGGAAGGGCTGTGATCACAGCCTTCCTCTGCATGGAAGGTGTGATCACTTCCCTTCTCCTGTTACGGCAGTCCCCCCACAGTAAGAACACGCCCAGGGAACACTATTAACCCTTAGAGCGCCTCCTGCAGGTTAACCCCTTCACTGCCAATGGCCTTTACACAGTAATCAGTGCATTTTTATAGCACTGATCGCTGTATAAATGCCAATGGTCCCAAAAAAGTGTCAAAATGTTCCGACATGTCCGCTGAAATATCGCAGTACCGCTAAAAATCGCAGATCGCCGCCATTACTAGTAAAAAAAAAATAAATAAATAAAAACCCCAGAAATGAATTCTCATCATCCGTAAACGCAACCACTTTTGCGCAAACCAATCAATAAATGCCGATTGCGATTTTTTTTTATCACAAATATGAGGAAGAATATAAATCGGCCAAAACCGATGAAAAAGATGTTTTTTTATATTTTTTTTTGGATTTTTATTTTAGCAAAAAGTAAGAAATTTGGTTTTTTTTGCAAAATTGTCGCTCTTCTTTTGTTCATAGCGGCGATCAGAAATGACGCAGAGGTGATCAAATACCACCAAAAGAAAGCTCTATTTGTGGGAAAAAAAGGACGCAAATTTCGTTTGGGTACAACGTCGCACGACCGCGCAATTGTCAGTTAAAGCGACGCAGCGCCGAATTGCAAAAAGTGCTCCGGTCCTAAAGCTGGAAATCCTTCCGGGCTGAAGTGGTTAATTTAGCAGCATATCTTACATCATCATTGTTTTCTGTCAATATTTTTGTGCTGTCTTTGCATCATAATGAGTTTGGTGCTCAGCCTTGCAAGGTCTCCCTGGAGCCACCAGTGTGCACTCCCATGAATCTTCGCATGCCGCTTGGTGCTCTGAGGACACATGCATTGTGGTTCTGTGCTCGAGGGACGCAAGCGCATTATGGGCAGCATGCTGGTTCTGTGCTTGGGGGACACATGAGCAGTGAGCAGTACAGACAGCACTGTGGATCTGTGTTTGGGCAAAGCAAGCACATTATGGGCAGTGCACAATGAATCATGGGACATGCAGTCCCAAAGATTTCAGTCTCTGACATGCTCAAGGTGCGCTCACCAAGTGGATGTTCACAGGGAAATGCTGAAGAGAAGGACTCAAGAAGGAGGAAATCATAACAGCTGAAAATTAAGTCTTTGGGGAACCTTAAAGGAAAATAACACTATATGAGCCACTAGTTGGGTGGAGCTTAATGTAATGTAATGTAAGAGAATGCTGCACTAAGGTTTAATACTTCTTTAAGCAGTAACATTTTAGTAATCAGTTTCCAAATCTATTTCACTGCTGCTTTTTAGGATGAGCTCAGGCGTGTTCGGATCCTAGTCCAAAACCAGCTTTGTGACATTAGCGATCCCACCAGGAAACTACAGATTGTAAAAAATGGGGTAATTCCTCTTCAAAGTTTATTAATACAAAATATAAAAAACACTCAAATTCTTGTTAGAAACAATCACAGGGAAATTAAGAGAAATCCTCTGCAGAACCGTATCTTCAAAATAGATCAAAATATAGATAATTAAAAAGATCACATAGCAGTTACCACCAATGTATTCAGACCAGGCAAAAGCCCTTACGGTAGATGAGCATATCATTTTTAGAGAGTGGCTTAATCCAAAGACACTGCGTTTCACAGGAATTGAGAACTGCTTCTTCAGGAGAAGCTGGAGCTTGGGAGAGGAGGACAGCCATTGTGATGGATGGGATGCAAATTGGCTTCTATCTGGTTACATAGTTGTGTAGCACCCTCTAGTGTGCTACTAGTGTTTGTGCAGGAAAATTTAAGTTGTGAGTCAGAAATTGGGCCAGCCCTTAAATATGGTGGAGCCATGCCAGCAGGGTAGTTGGTGGAAGATTGGGTGCTGAGGAGGATGTTGGTGGCCTAGGACAGAACCCCTGGGTCTGGGGGGGGGGGGGGTTCTGTCTCCAGGCTGGGCTCGGCTGGCTTGGGAAGATCCTATCAGTATCTCAGTTTGAGGAGGATGAGGAGGAATCTTGCCTAAGGAGCAGCAGGGAGCAAAGAGGACAGAATGAGTACACCAGCACACCCAGGGATTCACAAGGGGAGGGAATGCCACATGTAGCAAGCTTTAAGGAGGACAGCGCCGTGCTTAACGCTTCCTATCTTTTGCCCTGGGAGATCTTCAGAGCAGCCAGGTGGGTAGGTGGACAAGTAGCCAGAAGGGCTGGTAGTTCCTCCAGACAGAAGAGCTGAGAGCAGTTCTACAGGGGAGAGGAGTCAGTCCTGTATGCAGTTTACAACATACTGTGCTATTTTCTAAAGGGAACTGAAAGCTCCTAGTCCTCAAGGAGCTTTTTTTTTTTTTTTGGAACTTTTGCTTTTGATCACTAAAGACTGACGGTGTCCAGAAAGGAGGACAGGCAAGGATTTTGTACATAGGAAGGAAGTTGTCCCTATTCATTGTTCCAGTCAGGTTGGGCATTCCATAACTCCCTTTTCCCCGTCAAAGGTATTACCCTTAATAATCCAACAAAGCATGGCCTACTGGAGTTCTGGATCTCTCCAGCTCCATGTCTATGGTAAGTTGTAGCACACAAGTCTGGTTGTGACCTGTAAATTTGCATGCGGCGCACCAACTTTGTCTCTTATAAATGGGACAAAGTCAAAGGTGGTGCGCCGCATGCAAATTCACAGGTAACGACCAGACTTGTGTGCTACAACTTACCATAGACACGGAGCTATAGGGATCCAGAACTCCAGGCTGCTTTGGATATTTTGCAGCTATAGTTTCCACAGAACATCCTGTTGGGTTGCATTATCTGGAGAATCTGATACCCATCCAATAGATTACCCATTAACCTGGCTGAGAACCACTTCCCTTGTTAGACAAGTAGGGGTCCAGGAGATGTACAGTACCTTAAGGCTTTATGATCGATGCTCTGAGTACGTGGTGGAGGACCTGTGGATTCCAATATTTACCAAACGTGTGTTTTGACCACTATTAATTAGTGGTCATATACTTTCGGTAAGCCCCCGACTGCTACACATGGGTGGCATGTCCTTTCTCTTGGGTTTTGGATGGTCTTGAATCCTTTCTGCTGACACTCCTGCACTGTGAATTATAAGGACTCTTTCTTCAACATTTTGTGTCCTTATTTTGAACTGATATTCACTTCAGCTTGCTCTGGGCACTTTATGCCTATAAGATACCTTTGATGATTTAAATTCAGCTAATCCCTGAACTTTGAAGTTTTGCTTCAGTTTATGCACTGTATTTTATTTGTATTTTGGGTTTGCCGCAGATCATTTTATGTTTTTGTAGCGCCCGTAACCCTAGAATAGGGTTGCAGGTAAATTTAGTTGTGCTGGGAAGTAATCAGCCTGGCTGATTTGTAGTATTTTAGAGATTAAATGACTTAGTTCCAGTTATGTGGCTTCTCCTTTTTGTCAGTAGGTGGAGCTGTTGCCTCTGACATGAGAGTGGTGAGTTACAGTACATTGAAGTTACAAGTTACACATACCTTCTCATCTTGGTGCTGCTGCATTGTGAGAGAGGTGTTTATCTGGAAGAAGTCAGGTGATCTGAGTCAGTCCAGCCCACCCAGCCCTTCTGGGTGGGTGTGTGTGAAACAGCTCCTGGCTGCTAGGCCTGAAGCCTCAAGCCTATCCATGAGTCTGTGTTCAAAGTTTGCTGATGAAAGCCTGCCAAAGATCTGGAAGAGATGGAGTTCAGAGGAAGCACCAGAGGGGACTCTTCATGAGCAGTGAGGCTGTGGCAGGGAGGACTTCAGGAGAGAACTCATCCAAGTGAATCCATGTGTCTGAAGCTGCGAGTAGAGCTTAGTTACTAGAGGAGACAGCCTGTCCCACAAGAACAGATGTGCTGGCTCAGCAAAGGCTCTTTTTCTCTGTGCTGCTGTCTGCCTCACTTCACCTATTTTTGTCTAAGGAGTCTGCCTGCCTATTGACTGTTACTAGGAGTGTCTTATGCCCTGTCCCCCTGTCTCCCCTATTTCTCATGTTGAGAAATAAACTCTTGTTTAGAGCAGAAAAGTGATTAGGCGCAACTTCTTTTTCATTGATCTCACCCACCATGCCCAACACCCTACACCTTGAGGAATGTGTAAACCCTCCCCACCTCTGCAAGTCACCATCAGGCTCCTGGGGAAAATCAGGGCAGGTGTTACATTTTTGTATGAGTTATATATGCACGAGTTAGGTCAATTTCTGGACACTTTTTTTGTAGTGCTGCATGTTTTTGTTTTCATATTATTATACTTAATACCTAAGTATTGTGCCAGCAGCTTTTTCTTCACTGTTACAGATTTTTTCTTACTTTCTTAAAAATGCTTGTTGCCTAGCTGTGCAGGAGTAGGGAAACCAGTATTCAGCAGCTCCTGCGGGGGTAGTGCTACAGTTAGTATGGTTGAATATAGACACCAATTCAACCTGGGTGGGTGGGTGTGCGCAAGTCAAAAATCATATCCAATATCCCTGTATATTGTGCTTGTTAAGATGCCCATCTAAGAGTTTTTTTGAAACTATCAATACTTCTCACTAACACCACCGATTGTGGGAGTGAGTCCCACATCCCTACTGCCTTGACAGTGAACCCCCTATGCAGTTTAAGTTTTGTAGGCCCCCCAATTTCCAGGGGCCTGGTGGTGACCCCCAGAGGCAGGGAGGGCCAACATTCTCCTCAGGGTGCAGTTTACTGGGCATGGTGGGTATTGTACAAGGTAGAAAGATGGGCACCAGTCACTTTTATGCTTAAACAAAGAGAAGTTTATTTCTCACAACAGGAAAAATATGGGAGAGAGTGGATGGGGCATAGGACACCCTTAGTCAAAATTAGTAATGATCAGCAGACAGGCAGACTCCTTAGACAAAAAGGTGAGATAAGGCAGACAGCAGTACAGGAAAAGAACCTTTAAGCCAAACCAGTATATCTGTACTTTGTAGAATAGGCTGTCTCCTATAGTAAGTGAACTTTACTCACATCATCATACAGAATTCTCTTGGATAAGTTCTCTCTTGAAGCTCTCCCAGCCACCTCATCGGTCCCTGGTCCATGAAGAGTCACCTCTGGTATTTCTTTAGAACGTTATCCCTCTCAGCATTGTTCCTCGCTATTGAGCAGGCTCTCCTCTGTAAAATCTTGAACACCTGGATAGGCCCCAGACAGACCTAGCAGCCAGGAGAGCACCTGGATAGGCCTCAGACTTCAGAATTAGCAGCCAGGAGCTGTTTGACACACATCCACCCAGGCCGCAGCCCAGGGTGGAAAGAGATTGATCACCTGACCTTCTCCCAATAAATACCTTCTCCCAGCATTCATAGCAGATATTCTGATTGGCTGAGAAAGTATGTTTATTCATAACCTGACTTCACTGTAACTCATCATACTAATGCCAGAGTCAACAGTGCCACTTACTGACAAAAGGGAGAAGCCACAGCTGAAACAGGATTAGGAGGAAGCCCATTTGATCCATAAAGACTACAAATTAGCCAGGCTAGCTACCACCCAGCACAGATAAATTTACCCGTAGTCCTGTTTCGGGACAAGTGTGCTACATTCTCCCCCTGCCAAGGAGACTACGTTCTCTGAATCTGCAAAAGAAACATATGCTTTCAAGCCTGAGAGTGGGCGTCTTGGCAAAATGTGGATGGGAAAGGGTAACAGGGTCAGTGGGTGGCTGTGGAGTGTCAGTGGGTGGGTGTGGGGTGTCATTGGGTGGGTATGGGGTGTCATTGGGTGGGTGAGGGGTGTCAGTGGGTGGGTGTGGGGTGTCAGTGGGTGGGTGGGTGGGTTACTGTGGGGT
>BLSH010199833.1:224708-249004 GCA_018402905.1 Glandirana rugosa | reverse complement strand
TGGGGGGGGGGGGGGGGTTGTGCTATCTGGGCATTCCATGGCCTCTGAAACTGATAGGGAGTGAGGAGTAAAATCACCATTTTATGCCCTTAGAAAGCATGAAGGCGGTGATTGGTTTTTGGGGTCCGGTACGCAGCTAGACTGCCAAAAAGTCTCACATATGTGGTATCTCCGTATTCAGAAGAAGCAGCAGAATGTATTTAGGGGTGTAATTTCACATATACCCATGGCAGGTTCAAGAAACTTATCATTTAGTGACAACTTTGTTAAAAAAAAAAATTGTAATTTCCCTGAAACTTGGCAAAATATAAAATATTCCATGGACTCAACATGCCTCTCAGCAAATAGCTTGGGGTGTCTACTTTCCAAAATGGGGTCATTTGGGGGGGAGGGGTTTGCTATCTGGGCATTTCATGGACTCTGCAACTGAGATAGGTAGTATGGGGTGAAGGCATACATTTTTGCCCTTAGAAATACTGAAGGCGGTGATTAGTTTTCGAGGTCCTGTACGCGGATAGGCTCCCAAAAAGTCTCACATATGGGGTATCCCCGTACTCAGGAGAAGCAGCAGAATGTATTTTGGGGTGTAATTCCACACATACTAATGCCATGTGTGGGCAATATATCTTTTCAGTGACAACTTTTTGTATTGTACTTTGTACATGCCTCTCAGGTAATTCCATGGGGTGTCTACTTTCCAAAATGGTGTCATTTGGGGGGGGGGGGCTTTGTACTGCCCTTCCATTATAGGACCTCAGGAAATAAGATAGGCAGTTATAAAATAAAAGCCGCGTAAATTCCAGAAAATGTACCCTAGTTTGAAGACGCTATAACGTTTGCGCAAACCAATAAATATACGCTAAATTACTTTTTTTTTTTTACCTGAGACATGTGGCTGAATGCATTTTGGCAAAAATGTATGACTAAAATTTAGTTTATTGTGTTTTTCTAATAACAAAATGTAGAAAATATCTTTTTTTTTTCAAAATTTTCGTTCTTTTTTCGTTTATATCGCAAAAAATAAAAAGCCCAGAGGTGAACAAATACCACCAAAAGAAAGTTCTATTTGTGGGAAAAAAAGGACGCAAATTTAGTTTGGGTACAAAATTGCATGACCGTGCAATTACCAGTTAAAGCAGCGCAGTGCCAAATTTAAAAAAGTGCTCCGGTCCTACAATGGGAAATCCTTCCGGGGTGAAGTGGTTAAAAAAAAAAAAAGAGAGAGAAAAAATGATTATTAAGTTTGTGCCCATTGAAATCTGGAGTTACAGAGACAATGTGACATTCAAGTTAGCTTGTCAGGTAGGTTGTGCTTTTGTTCCGAAGGAAAACCTACATCTGAAACCTATACTTTTTGGACTGAAAAGTATGTTTCAGTGGACTTTTTCTGTTTACTGTCACCAGATGGCAGCAAGGGAGCCAATCTAAGTGAGCAGTAAGTTTTTTATTTTCATAGTGATATGATTAGGAATTTAATTGTTTTAAGTATATTGGCAGAATGTATATATATTTCTTGAAGAATGTGCTACTCTCTAGGGAGTGGGGCCTCATTCATGAGGTTGATACTGCTGGTGTACAGTTTATTTGCTGAAACAGTAGAGTATATTAAGATATGCTAATGTGAGTTTACCTTATTCACTCTTGTCTTCTTCAGCTGCAGGTAGACAACATTTCAAATGTATACATAAAGTTGTGTAGATATTGCTTCAATGGTAAATTATACTATAGTGTGTTGCAAAATATATACTGTACATACAGTTGTGCTTATAAGTTTACATGCCCTGGCAGAATTTATGATTTCTTGGCCATTTTTCAGAGAATATGAATGATAAAGCAAAAACATTTCTTTCACTCATTGTTAGTGTTTGGCTGAATCCATTTATTATCAATCAACTGTGTTTACTCTTTTTAAATCATAATGACAACAGCAACTACCCAAATGACCCTGATCAAAAGTTTACATACCCTGGTGATTTTGGCCTGACAACATGCACACAAGTTGACACAAAGGGGTTTGAATGGCTATTAAAGGTAACCATCCTCACTTGTGATCTGTTTTTATGTAATTATTGTGTGTGTATAAAAGGTCGACAAGTTTCTGGACTCCTGACAGACCCTTGCATCTTTCATCCAGTGCTGCACTGACGTTTCTGGATTCTGAGTCATGAGGAAAGCAAAAGAATTGTCAAAGGATCTGTGGGAAAAGGTAGTTGAACTGTATAAAACAGGAAAGGGATATAAAAAGATATCCAAGGAATTGAGAATGCCAGTCAGGAGTGTTCAAACTCTAATCAAGAAGTGGAAAATTAAGGGTTATGTTGAAACCAAACCACGGTCAGGTAGATCAACTAAAATTTCAGCCACAACTGCCAGGAAAATAGTTTGGGATTCAAAGAAAAACCCACAAATAACTCCAGGACTCTCTGAAAACATGTGCTGTGGCTGTTTTAAGATGCACAATAAGGAGGCACTTGAAGAAAAATGGGCTGCATGGTCGAATCGCCAGAAGAAAGCCATTACTACACAAATGTCACAAAGTATCCCACGTACAATATGCCAAACAGCACAGAGACAAGCCTCAAACATTCTGGCACAAAGTCATTTGAAGTGATGAGACCAAAATTGAGCTTTCTGGCTACAACCATAAACCCTACATTTGTAGAGGGTCAACAAGGCCTGTGAAACACGGAGGTGGTTCGCTGATGTTTTGGGGATGTGTGAGCTACAAAGGCACAGGAAATTTGGTCAAAATTGATGGCAAGATGAACGCAGTATGTTATCAAAAAATTCTGGAGGAACATTTGCATTCATCAGCCAGGAAGCTGCGCATGGGACGTACTTGGACATTCCAACATGACAATGATCCAAAAGACAAGGCCAAGTCGGCCTGTCATTGGCTACAGCAGAATAAAGTGAAGGTTCTGGAGTGGCCATCTCAGTCTCCTGACCTCAATATCATTGAGCACCACTCTGGGGAGATCTCAAATGTGCAGTTTATGCAAGACAGCCCAAGAATTTCCAGGAACTGGAGGCTTTTTGCCAAGAGGAATGGGCAGCTTTACCATCTGAGAAGATAAAGAGCCTCATCCACAAATACCACAAAAGACTTCAAGCTGTCATTGATGTTAAAGGGGGCAATACATGGTATTAAGAAGTGGGGTATGTAAACTTTTGATCAGGGTCATTTCGGTAGTTTCTGTTGTCATTATGATTTAAAAAGAGTAAACCCAGTTGATTTAAAATAAATGGCTTCAGCCAAACACTAATCATGAGTGGAAGAAAAGTTTTTGTGTTATCATTCATATTCTCTGAAAAATGGCCAAGAAATCTTAAATTCTGCCAGGGTGTGTAAACTTATGAGCACAACCGTACTGCATTTTCCTTGGCCAAGGAGAGACAATATCTCTAATTTTGTACAGTAATGTTCATTTTCTATTAGTATTAAATAGTTAATTACTAGTGTGTGTTCTATACTTGCGTCTTCCTCGGCTGAGGAGAGACAGTGCCTTAAATTGGTTTAATAGCAACATTTTCTACTACTTATCATATAATATATTAGATAGATAGACAGGATAAAATGTAATTTGCTTTGTTTCATTTATCAACTGTTTTCATGTGGAATGCCACCCATATTTGTAATTCAAAGTTATCCTTTCCTTCGCCCTATCCACATTTTGCCATGACATCCGCTCTCAGTCTTAAGAGCATATGTTTGTTTGTTTTTTTGCAGACTCCAAGGATGTAGTCTCCTTGGCAGGGGGAGAATGTAGCACCCTTGTCCCAAACAGGTCTACAGGTAAATTTAGCTTCCTGGGTGGTAGCTAGCCTGGCTAATTTGTAGTGTTTATGAATCAAATGGGCTTCTTCCTAATCCTGTTTTAACTGTGGCTTCTCCCTTTTGCCAGTAGGTGGCACTGTCGCCTCTGGCATTAGTATGATGAGCTACAGTGAAGTCAGGTTATGAATAAACATACCTTTCTAAGCCAATCAGAATAGCCGCTTTGCATGCTGGGAGAAGGTATATGTTGGGAGAAGCTCAGGCGATCGCTCTCTTCCCGTCCGGGGCTGCGGCCTGTGTGGATGTGTGTCAAACAGCTCCTGGCTGATAGGCCTGAAGCCTGAGGCCTATCTGGGAGTTCTACTGACTGCTAGGTCTGTTTAAGGCCTATCCAGGTGTTCAAGATTCTGCAACGGAGAGCCTGCTCAATACCTGGAAACAATTATGAGAGGGAAGGAGTTCTAGAGAAGTACCAGAGGTGACTCTTCATGGACCAGGGACCCATGAGTGGCTGGGAAAGCTTCAGGAAAGAACTCATCCAAAGAATTCTGTATGACGCTGTGAGTAAAGTTCAGTTACTATAGGAGACAGCCTTTTCTACAAAGTACAGATGTGCTGGTTCAGCTTAAAGGCTCTTTTCCTTTAGTGCTGTCTACCTTATCTCATCTTTTTGTCTAAGGAGTCTCCCTGTCTGCTGATCATTACTATTTTTGACTAAGGGTGTTCTGTGCCCTATCCCTTCTCTCCCATATTTTTCTTGTTTTGAGAAATAAACTTCTCTTTGTTTAAGCATAAAAATGATTGGCGCCCATCTTTCTACCTTGTACATAACCCACCATACCCAATAGCCTGCACCTAGAGAAGGGATGTCAGCCCTCCCTGTCTATGGGGGTCACCACCAGACCCCTAGAAATATGAGGTAGGCGCTACAATTGCTTTGTTCTTTATCATTATTCTGGGCAGCCCTACGTACCTTGTGGTGATCGCTCAACATTGTGTCTGCTGTAATGTTGGTTTGTGATTGTCTCCATTATGTTTTAGAATTTGGTTGAGCTGAGCTTATATGGTGATGTACTAGTGGTGATTTCTCTTTGAGAATATTTAGCCTCTATTGTTCTATTGTCTTGTGGTATCTCCACTGTATGTATAATCCATACCATTATTATAAGCCGATTCCTTTTTTAAAACATTTCATAGATGGCTACTTTTTCCTGCTTTTAGTGGTTGATGGACATCTCAGGCCCTCCTACTACCACTCTGATCATATAGGTGTTGAAATTGCCCCTTTGAACTTAGTTGGTTGCTATTATGTTCTTCCATGGATTGAGAATCCCATTGTCCTGAAGTGTTTTGTTTGCCCATAGAAATGGCCTAATTTGTTTCATGCCAACATATATTTATGGTAAAACGCCTGTCTTTTTTCTTTGTTCTCAATACACTTTTTTGCCATGGTTAAATTCCTTCAAAGATACTGGAGCTTGACATCAGTTTATTTACAGTAGTTCTCCCGGGGTTTTTGCCTGTTCAGTGTTGGCTGCAGCGCCCACTTTAAAGTGGTCCCTACGCTCGCACGTGTGAGGGGGATGTAGTATCACGGTATTCATCCTGCAGTGGTGTCCATCCCAAGTTTGAGTGGGTATTATCCATGAGACGCACTACCATTATCTGTTATACATGCAATTTTTGCTGATAAAGAGTTTATGGTTATGATATCTTTTTGTACTTGTTAATGCTTATACATTTTTTACATTAATATTGCTTGTTTGCTTTATCATTAATAGGTATACTCTGCAAAATATATCTTCTCTATTGGTCTCCAGAAGAAGCAGGTTTCAATTCCTGCGAAACACATTGAGACATTGTCTGTAGATTAACCCACTCTTAACAAACTATATGTTCATCTACTGTAATGGCTTGTGGTATTTATAATTATGTGATGTATTTGGGAGATACGGATCTGCAGAGGATTTCTTCAAACCTTTTCCCTTGATTGTTTTTAACTAGAAGTTGAGTGTTTTTTATCTTTTGTATTAATAAACGTTTTAGGGTAATTACCCTGTTTTTACAATATGTTGTGTTAAGTGTGTATTCCATAACTATCTCTAAAGTCCTTATGTAACCAAACCTACTTCGTTATATGTGACCTCTTGGGCGTGGTACTCCTGCTATGTGTCCCAAATAGCCCCTCCCACCAGGAAGCTGTCACTGTGCTTGCCAATCATAAATGCCTGAAACATTTCCCTCCCCATAGCCTCATGTATAAATGTCCTTTGTATGCGGACGGGGAACGCCTCGGCCACTTATGATTGACCAAGTACAGTGACAGCTTCCTGATGGGATTGCTCAGGTTCATCCCTATTTAGCATTACCTTGCTGTGCATCAAAATTGTTAAACATCCCCTACAATATATGTAGAGAACATGCCACATTGGAGTTTTGGGAGCTAACTGACCAATTTAAATATCTATGTATGTTTCTGGTGGTTTTCTTGGATTTATATTTATGCTACACTATAGTATATCAACATTGTAATCTTGCCCTAATTAGGTGGAGAGTCCCGCTTTTGGAAGTGTCCTGAAGAATTCCTAGAAAACACATCTGTAAGTAATTGATCTTTCCTTTCCCTAGCATACATTGACCTGTTTTATTTTAATTCCATAATGAAGGTTAGAACATGAAAGCTAGTGGCTAGGAGAACAGCCTGTTTTTCCTCAACTGTATGTAGCACCCTCCTAGTCAGGTGTTTAGTTAGGTAAATTTAGTTTGTCTCACTTTAATCAGTGTGGCTGCATGTGATTGGTTAGGTCTAAGGCTGTTGAGAAATGGGTATAAATAGTTTGAGATCTGAAACAGAATGATCTTGACCTGCAGGAGAGGATCACAGGGGAGCTGGTTGGCCTCTTTGGCAACCCTGCCATATGCTTGCTGTTTGTAAGGCCTCAGCTGGGCTAGCTGAGGGGCCTGGATGCTGAATGTAAGCCCACGTGCTACGCCAGGCCGTATGGGCGGGGTCAGGTGCCCTGCACATAGGGTACCTTTCCACAGGGTTCCATGAGTTTCCTTTTCCAAAACTTTTGTCTGGTGTCACTGCACACCTTGACTGTTAACTGTTGCATTTAAGAGGGACACCGCTGAGCCAATGTTCACTGCACCAGTCCTTTTCCTTTGCCACCTTACTCCCAGTTACAGAATGCGGTTTGAACACCTAACACGGCCTCATGCATGCTCTTCAATCACTCCTAGCATTCTTCCATACCGTACAGCCAGGCTCAGGCTCTCCTTAATGCAGGTTTGTTTCTGGTTGTTATGGGAAACCGTCAGCTGAGGAGGAGCCCAGAACATTGACCCCCTCACTACTAAAGGACACCTCACCCCACCCAAGTACCACACCACACAAGACAGGCTGCTATTCACTTTACACTAGTCCCTAGCTACCCATGGCATCTGCTGACTTCCTTCCTGATTGTAACGTACCTGGTGATGGAGCCCGAAGTGTAGAGGAAGGCCTCTCTTACAGCTCTAACTCAGGAGCTCTGGTAGAGTAGCAAGGATTGCCAGAGCACAGCATGGCATGAGTGCCTAACAGGACTTCTGCTGGAGAATGCTGATTTGCATTAGGTTACGTAGGATCAACTGGCTGGTAGCACACTGGCAGAAGAGCAGAAACTGATGACAGGCACAGTTACGGCTGAATCAGGTGCAGGAAAAACAGCCAAGGCAAGGTCAGACAGCCCAGGTCAGCAACTAGCAGGCAGATCAGACATAGGCAACAGGCAGAAGAGTACTGTAGTCGGAAGTCAGGCTGGGGTCAGTAACAACAAGGCAGATGAGCAGATGGATAAGTCAGAAGGGTAGTCCAGGGGCAAGCCAGGGGTCAGTGCAGGCAGAGTTCAGGCAAAGTCAGGAGCAGAAAAGGTTGGCAATGAGTGAGCAATACAGGAACAGATACACAGATGCTTCAGGAATGTAATAGGCTAAACAAGATCAATAATAAGTTCAGTTGTATTGTTCAACAACACATCCCAGAGAGATATATAGGAAAACCAAATAATAGGAAAAATTTTATTTTTTAGGTCTTCAATCCTTGTAACAGAATGAACTTACAAACACATGCATGGATAAAAGCAATACAGTTTATTACATAATTACATTAAAATAAGTTTAGGGAAAATACCCTTAACATACCATACAAGGCGGAGAAGCCAGCAGCCACACAAAACTGTACAGCTCCCCAGAGAAGCCCCCCCCATATGTTTTTCATAGATACATTTAAACGCTGTACAGAGGCACCAATAAATAATGGTAATTATTGTTCATAAATACACTTTGACATTGTACAGGATCACCAATAGATCGTGGTAATAAAGCATAGAAACATGTATCAGAGAGGGGTGCAATGTAATAGACTAAATGGCACTAACACAAGGCACTAGTGCAGTTTAAATAGCCCACCTGGAGCCAATGCGGACTCACGCCTGTGCATGTGCACAAACTTGTTTGCACAATTGCAAACGTGCACTATTCTGACTCCAACTGTTGTAATAGTGGCTTATCCCTTGATGAGACCTCTATGCCTGGCCTGTATAAGCAGATATAATCACCGCGGACATTCTTTATCAGATAGCTTGAACTCACCAGGCACCGATTCTCCCATAAGCATACATTTATTGCAAATAGCAGGTACAGCAGACAACAAATGTGGCAGATGGTTAAAAGATGGTATATGCAGGTCAAAACATGGTAATGTGTCCTACGATGTGAGTAGATTGTGTGAGACCTACAAATGTGTGGCCATCTTCTTCCTCATGAGACAGAGTGAGGAGAACCAGGAAGAGGAAGTTACATCACAGAGTGAACCAGGAAGAGAAAATTACCTCAGAAGATGGGAGGGAACACACTTAGAAAACAGAATAGGAAAATGCAATATCCGAAACAACCACAAGATGGCAGTGTAATGACCAACTATATAAACATTACTATAACTATGCATGGCATTATGTTTACATGACAGTACATGTAACAGCCCGTCTCCCCGTCTGGTATTGTAAATACCACTATGTTATATCATAACGGTAGTCCAAAAGGCAAGAGTAAAACAAGTTCTGTGATGGGTCTGAGGAAAGTCTTTACAGTTCCTTGTCTGGCAACTTTCACCTCTCCCTTTCACACCATACCATCATCACTAGGAATGGTCTTTACAATGAGTCCCATGGGTCATTCAATTCTTTCATCTTGCTGGTCTTTGAGCAGAACAAGGTCTCCAATTTGGAGGTTAGGGTTCAGATCAGTGGCAAAGGTCTTGACTTCAGGATGAATCTGTATTGTTGTCAGGATCTAGAAGACTAAAGACTTCAGGTGCAGTTTCTTCTGTATGATCCAGCAGAAGTTCAGATTCTGTTAACCAAGAGGAATTTGCAAAGGCACTTGCAGACATTGGTCTGGTGGCATGATCTGCAGGATTATGCTCCGATGGAGCATGATGCCATTGTTCAGGCCTTGAGGATTTTCTGATGCTTTCTACACGGTTGCTGACATAGAATCGTTTTGTACGATTGTATATATAGCCCAAAACTACCTTGCTGTCTGTGTAGAATTTGATGTCATCTATTTGAATGTCTAGCTCATGCAGTATAAAATCTGCAATTTCTACGGCTAGTATAGTCCCACAAAGTTCAAGCCTGGGAATTGTGTGCTCAGGCTTAGGCGCTAACTTAGCTTTGCCAAACAGAAACTCTACATGGGTTTGCTTGTGAGAGTCTCTTACCTTGAGGTAGGCAATAGCTGCTATGGCCTCAGTGGATGCATCTGAGAAGATGTGAATCTATTTTCTCTGACTTGCAACAAGGGAAGCTGAAGTATAGCAGCGTGGTATATCAATTCCATCTAAGGCATGTAGAGATTGTTTCCAGGACTTCCACTTTGAATATTTGTCTGTTGGTAGCAGAGCATCCCAATCTTGAATAGTCTCTGGTAGTTGTCTTAATAAGGATTTACCTTGTATGGTGATGGGAGCCGCGAATCCCAGTGGATCGTATAGGCTGTTCACCACTGACAGGACACCACATTTGGTGAATGGCTTGTCTGCAGAGCTGACTTGAAAGCCAAAGGTGTCTTTAAATAAGTTCCACCGTAAGCCCAGACTTCTCTGAACAGGAGGCATGTCCATTCCCAGATTTAAATCTTTAAATCCTGTGGCATGATCACCAGGCTGGAAGGCTTTCATCACAGCAGCACTGTTTGAAGCAATCTTATGAAGTCTGAGGTTGGCCTCAGAAAGCATACCCTGAGTCCTTTGGAGCAGGTCTATGGCTTCTTCATCTGTGGGTAAGGATCATCCACGTATCAGTCTCTCTCAATGAAGTGTCGAGCATCTGCACCATACTCCTTTTCACCATCAAAAGCAGTCCATCGTAAACCATATGTTGCAACAGCAGGTGAGAGACTGTTTCTGAAGACATGTATTTTCATGCGTTATTCAATCACTTCATTGTTTATATTGTTGTCACGGTGCACACAGAAATCTTAGGAAGTTCCTATGGTCTTCTCTTACTATAAAGCAATGGAACATTTGTTCAATGTCAGCAGTTATGGCAACCGGCTCTCTTCTGAACCTCATAAGTACTCCTACAAGGTTGTTGGTTAGGTTAGGACCAGTAAGAAGAACATCATTCAGGGATACACCTTGATGCTTGGCACTGGAATCAAAACACTACCCTGATTTGCTTTGGCTTACATGAGTGATGCACTCCAAAGAAAGGCAAATACCAGCACTCGTCATGTTCAATAAGAGGTGGAGCTGGCTCAGCGTGATCATTGTCCAAGATCCTTTTCATAAATGCAATGAAATGTTCCTTCATTTCAGGCTTGTTCTTTAGAGTTCGCTGAAGTGAATTGAATCTGGATAAAGCTTGTTCACGATTATTTGGAGGTCTGACTCTTGTAGCACGAAGAGGTAATGGCGCAACACAGCTGTTAGATTCATCTTTGTAGAGTTCACTGTCCATTATTGCGATGAACTCTCTATCTTCAACTGACAAGGCTATTCTGTTGTCATCACGTGCAGAACAAAACATTGTGTTACCTAAGTTGTCATCATCAGGGAAGGGAGTAACATCAGATACCTGCATAATGTCAAGAGGCTTCTCTTTTACTTCATAATGATGAGGGCATGGTCTACAGCAGGGGTAGGCAACCTGTGGCCCTCCAGCTGTTGCAGAACTACATTTCCCATGAGGAATTGCAAGGCTGGCAGTTACAATTACTCCCAGAAGCATGATGGGACTTGTAGTTTTGCAACAGCTGGAGGGCCCCAGGTTGCCTACCCCTGGTCTACAGTGAGATGCATGCTAATTTCTTAGCACATGAGTCTTGAAGGAGTTGATCTCAGATGGCTTGCACAGTCTATTCAAGCATACATTGCCCACTATTACCCAGCCTAGATCAAGTCTTTGTGCGTATGGAGCGTTGTCAGATCCGTCGCACTGCTGTCACACTTTATGTACTCTGAGAATGTCTCTTCCCAGCAAGACTAGTATTTCAGCATCTATGTCCATTAGAGGAATATCAGTAATCAGGTGCCTTAAGTGGGGATGGTGATATGCAGCTTCTTGGGTAGGAATTTCTTCCCTGTTGTCTGGTATTTGGTCACACTCAACTAATGTTGGCAAGGGTATGCTCTTCCTTGCCTTGATATGGGAGACCATGAACCCATCGGCCCTACTGCCAGAGGTTTCTACACGACCAGAACAGGTGTTGAGAGTATATGGTGTTGCATGTCCCTTTATGCCAAAGATCTCAAAGAACTTAGGCTTGACCAGGGATCTGTTGCTCTGCTCATCTATTATGGCATACATCCTGGTAGCTTTCTCAGGTTGATCCTTTGGATATATTTTGACTAGACATACCTTGGCACAGAATCTGTGGCTTGATCCTTCTCCACAGACTTCAGTACACGAAGAAGAGATGTTTGTAGTGGCTGGAGCATGGTCTTGTTGCTCCCCACCATGGTTTGATGCAGGGTTCAATGTAGATGGCTGCTGTGGATTGTCTGGAAGTGGAGCAGGATGCATAGCTGTAAGATGTTTGTCACTACCGCATTCTGTGCACTTGATGTCAACTTTACAGTTTTAGCAAAATGGTCATAGGAAGCACAGCACCTATAGCATATTTCAAGTTTCTGGAGACTCTCCCTGCGTTCTTGGACAGTCTTTGCCATAAGCCTACGACATTTCTTTAGAGGATGAGGTTTTTTTTGAATAGGGCACTGACGATTTGGATCTTTATCTCTATCACCCAAATCACTCTGGTAAGCAGGAGAGGATACAGAAGGTGAGATGTCTGTCTTTTTAGCAGATACTGCTCTATATAAGTCTCTATGTTTAGCTGTTTTGTTATCATACCTTGATGATGATGATGATGATGATGCAGGTAAGCTAGACTCACTGAAGCTGAAGCTGGGATCATTTCTCGTCCAGGCTTGTTCACTGATGAACCTGCAAAAATATAAGAATGGAGGAAAGGATACATTATAGTCTCTTTTATATCTTGAGCCCTGCTGTGCCCATTTCTCTTGTAGGTGGTATGGCAGTTTAGACACCACTGGATTCACACCATGGGCGGTGTCCAAGTAGCTCAGCCCAGGTAGATGAGGGTCTGTTTTTGCCAACTCCAGCTCCATGAGCAGGTCACTTAATACACAGCCAAAAAATAAGTCATTCCTGCGCTTGAGGAGAGGGGGCTTCCCACAATGGTGAACGGGGGGGATTCTGCTTGTGATGACACCAGGTAATGTGCTGCCGTGCTGCCCTTTGATGGACTGGGAAAGTCCCGACACACTGAAAAGAACAAAAACACACAAGGGCGCACTGGCCTAGCGCATTATCCTCAGTAAAAAGTATTTATTGTAAAATCATAAAAACAGGCTCTGAGGAAGAGGCTGTGGCATCGAAACGCGTAAGCCAGCCTGCATAGGATACCATCAGCGAACGGTGGATTGGATGCGTGGCCATGATGTGCCCGAAATGCCTATCATTTGAATTTGTTTGTGAGTATGTTTTTATGATTTTACAATAAATACTTTTTACTGAGGATAATGCGCTAAGCCAGTGCGCCCTTGTGTGTTTTTGTTCTTTTCAGCAGGTCACTTAATTCTTGAAGCTTGTGATAATCTTTGTTTCCTATTTTTGGAAAGTTTTGCAGTCTCTTGAATAGAGCACTTTCTATGGCTTCAGAGCTACCATAGGTTTGTTCAAGTCTTGCCCATGCAGCAGCAAGACCTGCATCTGGGTACCCAACATGTACTGCTCTCAGTCTTTTAACACAATCTGCACATTCTGGCCCCAGCCACTTTATGAGCAAATCAAGTTCCTCCTTGGCAGTAAGGTTAAGATCAGCGATAGAAGCCTTGAAGGTTGATCTCCAAGCTCTGTAGTTCTCTGGACAGTCATGGATCCTTGAGAGGCTAATGTTAATGAGCTTGCGGCGAATCATATATCTGGCAAAGTCAGACAGGTCTGATTTCTCACTCTTTGGTGCCAAAGTAACTTGTGGGATCCCTTGGGTGTGAAAAGTCTTTGGTGAGTAAGGGTGAGGTTTACCAGGATAAAATGATGTTGCAAGTGCATTTAGCTTAGTCTCTAAGGCATCTGCTGGATGTTGCTTGAACTGTGGCTTGTCGCTGGCAGTCACCTTGTCGGCAGGAGGCAATGTTTTTTGCTGTGTAAATACACTGGTTTTGTGGACTTGAAGAGGCTCAGGCTTGTGCGTGTTAGAGGTCTCTGTGTTAAGAGTCTGAACAGTAATGTTAGTACTGTACCGTGTTTCCCCGAAAATAAGACATACCCATAAAATAAGTCGTAGCAGGATTTCTCTACATTTGCGCAGTATAAGCCATACCCCGAAAAATAAGACATAGTGATAAGCGTGGCTATGCACGGTGCGGAGCGGTAAAGATGGGCAGCCCTTCTTCTCACCCCATCGTGACAGCTGCTATCTCGGAGGTGACTGGAGAGGTGCGGCTCCCCCTGTCAGGTCCTGGTTCCGGTCGTTCTGTGCGTGCTGCAAGACCTCAGGGGAAGAAGTAAAACTCAGCACTTATGGTACACATCAGCTTTGCTCACCTATTTCTGCTTTTCCTGAGTATCTGTTCCCCCAGACAAGATGAGTGCAAAAAGAAAGAGTTATTCTGTTGAGTACAAGAAAGGAATTGTGGAGGACTCCCAGGGCAAGAATCTTACAGCTTTCTGTAAAAGTTAGATATCCGAATGGTACAAAAATGGCGGGCAGAATACGATAACCTCAGTCTACAGGTTGACAGAGGATATGCTAAGAAGCACAAGTGTGGTTCAGGTCGGCAACCTTTATTTCCTGAGCTGGAAGACATTTTCAGTGAATGGATTGCTGACAGGAGAGCAAAGGCTTTGGTTGTGCGCAGGGCTGATATTCAAGCATTTGCCCTTGCAATGGCACCACAATTCGAAATATCCCCAGAATTCAAAGCATCACAACGCTGGCCGGATGGCTTCCTTCAGCGATATGAACTGTCTCTCAGAAAATCAACAACACTGTTTAAGTTGGAAGATGCTGAAGTTATTAAGCGAGCACTTGCATTCAAGTCCTTTGTTGATGGCATCAACTTTTCTAAATACCAACTTTGCAACATGATTGCTATGGATGAAACTGCAGTGTTTATGGGTCAAGGAGCCCAAACGACAAATGAACAGAGGGGTGCCTCCTTAATCTACATTCCCTCCACTGGTCAAGAAAGTTCACATGTTACCTGTACTTTGGCAATTCGTCTGGATGGAAAGAAAGCCACACCTCTTATCATCACTAAGGGCAAGAAAGATGAGATTGAACGTGTTTCCGGCATTTATGTTCTTGAAACCGAAAAAGCCTGGTGCACACAAGCAGTTATAAGGAAGTGGCTTGATTTAATGCTGCCACTTGTTTTGCAAGGTGGCCAAAGAGGTCTGCTAGTCTGGGATTCAGCCAGCACTCACCGTGCTAAAGACATGAAGAACTTCAGTTCCAGTTACCTGGATAAGAGCTGCTCATTTAATGAGAGCTCTATTGCTCGACATAAAAGATTGGGGCCAATGGTTCTAAAGGAAATGGAGTCGCAAGAAATTCAGGATGGAATTCCGGGTTTGGAGAGTTATAATGATGTTCCAGAAGAAGATGACTTAACAGTATTTGAATAAATGTAGATTGTTGTACCATACTTAATAAGAATAAGACATCCCCTGAAAATAAGCCATAGTGTGTCTTCTTGAGGAAAAATAAATATAAGACAGTGTCTTATTTTCGGGGAAACACGGTAGGTGGTACAGGAGGGGATTCTGTATCATTGCAAACACTATGCCTTAGCACATATTCACTGGTGCGTTCAATTGGATCTTCCACTTCTGCTGGAATAGAACAGTCTGAGCTAGTACTTTCTCCCATGGCTTGTTCAAGGACCTTTAGCCTAGCTAAGGCAGCTGCTTCCTCCCTTTCCATTTGTAGAATCTTTATTTGGGATTCCACCTTTGCTTCATGAGCTTTGCTCTGAGCTTCTATCTCTGCTTGGCTAGCTACCATCTCTGCTTGAAGAGTTTCGCTCTGAGCTTCCACTTCAGCTTCCTTTCTAGCAAAGGAGCTTCACACTTTATTTGCTTCCAGACTTGCGCGGGCCTCTATTAGCTTGTCACTTAATGTTGAGCTTCTAGAGCGATAAGATCTAGAAGAACGTGTTGTGAGCTTAGTAGATGAGGATTTATGAGATCTGGTCTCCTGCAGTTTAGTGATGCGGAGTTCCGCCTTATCCTTGGCATCTTGCACTAAGAGATCTCTTTGTTGGTTTAGTTCATCTGTCTTAGTCAGTTCTGCTAAAGATCGCTCTATATTAGAGTCCTTTAAGAAAGCTGTGTATTTTGCAGACAGCCACTGGTAGCGCTCATATGCTGCAGATAGGCGATCTGTAGAATTTCTTAATTCAGCTTGTTGATTGCAGCGTGGCAAGACTGACATGCAGTATGCAGTTTTGTCCCACAGTTCTGACAGATTGCTGGAGAACTCATCTCTAGCGGTTTCACAGTTTTCTCTAAGTTTCTGTGTTGGTATTATTGCGCATTTGGGTCTTACACTTTGCTCTGCGATATCTACAGAATCTGCTCCCTGTACATCTGTGTGGTCAGAGGCATGATGTATCTATGTAGATTCAGCGATAAAAGAATGTTTGGAAGCTTGTCGACATTTTTTCACGTTTTGCAAAAAATGGTTACTGTGTCTTTAAGAAGACGACCAGCAGCTTAGACAGGTAGGATAACACAGTCCAATGCAGAGAAACAGTTTTTACCATTCACAGGTGAAGTGCAGTAAGCTTGTGCGACCATGTGCTTTCAAAGGATGGTGGATGGAACTGAGCTTGATTGTAGGTTAAACATACACATCTACACAGCAGGCTGTAGGAATTCTACCACATGTTTTGACTATTCTGACTCCAACTGTTATAGGGACTTATCCCTTGCTGAGACCTCTATGCCTGGCCTGTATAAGCAGATATAATCACAGCGACAGTCTTTATCAGATAGCTTGAACTCACCAGGCACCAATTCTTCCATAAGCATATATATATATTGCAAAGAGCGGGTACAGCAGACAACAAATGTGGCAGATGGTTGAAAGATGGCATCTGCGGTTCAAAACATGGTAATGTGTCTTAGGATGCGAGTAGATTGTGTGCAGCCTACAAATGTGTGGCCTTCTTCTTCCTCATGAGACAGAGTGAGGAGAACCAGGAAGAGGAAGTTACATCACAGAGTGAACCAGGAAGAGGAAATTACCTCAGAAGATGGTAGGGAACACACTTAGAAAGCAGAATAGGATAATGCAATATCCAAAACAACCACAAGATGGCAGTGTAATAACCAACTATATAAACATTGCTATAACTATGCATAACATTATGTTTACATGACAGTACATGTAACAGCACATGCACCCACTAAATGGCCAAGAGCAGGGCTTACAGGAACCATGCACCTGTGCACATGCACGCTTCTTCCCTGACAGTGATGCCAACTTAACCCCTGATAACTGACTTGCTTCATACCCCATATGTGCTTTAGCTGACCCAAATTCATTTATGTGCTTTTACCTTCCTGCGGCCTTTTAAATCGGTTGCATACCCCTGGACGTTTCTTTTTTCCCCTGCAAGGTAAAGTCTAATGTGCTAGTATGCAAATTAAGCTATTCCAGCACCGCAATGTCAGCTCTTCTGGGGCTCCCATCTTCACCCATCTTGCTTCCGAGTTTGCGGGCTCTGGCTCTGTGACTGGCATGTGTGCGTGAGCCACCGTTTACGCCACAGGGTTCTAAAGGAATGGCGCGGGTGGCCGTTCCTTCAGAGCGCATGTGCCAGTGATATTACTGACTGCATGTAATGTAAATATATCCTAAACAGTGCACGTTTAGGAGATATTTACACTACCTATAGGTAAGCCTTATTATAGGCTTACCCAGTGGCGGCTGGTGAAATTTTAGGATTGGGGCTGCCAGACCCCACCCTTCCTTTTTGACTCCTCCCACTTCTCATAAGCCCCACCCCTTATAGTTTTCACCCATTGTGTCAGGAGTATACAGCCCAGCATCACTAGACAGGGTATACAGCATTGCCAGATAGGGGTATATACAGTATCACCAGAGAAGTATATACAGCATTACCAAAGGAGTATATAGCATCACCAGAAGAGTATATAGCATCACCAGTGGCGTATATACAGAATCACCAGAGGAGTATATAGTATCACCAGAGAAATATATACAGCATCACCAGAGGAGTATATACAGTATGACCAGAGGGGTATATACAGCATCACCAGATGAGTATATAGCATCACCAGAGGGGTATATACAGCATCACCAGAAGGGTATATAGCATCACCAGAGGAGTATATACAGTATCACCAGAGGAGTATATACAGCATGACCAGAGCAGTATATAGGGCATCACCAAAGGAGTATATAGCATCAACAGAGCAGTATATGCAGCATCACCAGAGGAGTATATAGCATCACCAGAGGGGTATATACAGTATCACCAGAGGAGTATATACAGCATCACCAGAGGAGTATATACAGCATCACCAGAGGAGTATATACAGCATCACCAGAGGGGTATATATAGCATCACCAGAGGGGTATATAGTATGAGGACAGGAGCTATGCATGAATCTATCCAAAGCATATAGGGGGTGACGAGGATAGAGGGGGCGGAGCCCATGCGCCCTTAATGGACGGGCCGCCCCTGGGCTTACCTATAGGTAAACGTTAGCAAAGGAAGTTTACTTCCTATTTAAAGTAATTTCAGACCAGGCTCATAAAATGTTTAATGAACTTTTCTGAAGATTTCTGTAGCAAAACAATTCAAATTGCGAAAAATAGTTCAAAGAGTCCCATCCCTAACTAACTGTACTACTTGGTGGATGCCCAGGCACAGCTTATAAGGGTGATAGTCCATTATTGGTGGAAGTCCATGATATGGCAGTTTTCTGGGAAGCCGGCATCTTTGGGCTGACTGCAAGAACCAGCAGTCCCCCTCTGCATCACAGTGTTACAGCATTCCTGAACCCAAGACCAAATAACAACCAGGGACAAAGGCAAAAGGGCCCCCGGTACCCAGTCTTCCCTTATTTTAGCCACACAGGGCAGGGTCCAGAAAGCCAGTGAAACAGTTTACCCCCTTGCCTGGGTCAGCCACTGCTCACTAACTAATGTAGGCAACTTGCCTACAGGTGTCTGGAAGATATTGTCCAGAGGATAACATCTGAGGAAATTTGTGAGTACAGACTGGTGTGAGAGATCCTAGAACCCGTGGGCTGTTGCCACCCCTCTGGTGCTAGAGAGTCAGCTTTGTGTATAAAGGGGACATCAGATGGTGTCCTGAAGAGCTCAGTCTATATAATTCTTTGTGAAGCGAGTCTGCTCAAATTGCTCAAAAGAGGAAGCTTTATGTCTTTGGCTACTACTACAAAGCCAAGCCCATTACCTACTTACCTACATAAGGACTTTGATTACAGCTCTACAAAAGAAAGTTAGTGTCCTCATCTTTGTGAATAGTTCTTTTTAGGGTATCCCACCCATCCTCCATCCACATCCAAGTTACCCCCTTTCCAAAAAAAACACCAAGAACACCCCTAGACTGTCCATTGAGCAAATTCTGGCTCCTACGGGGGGGGGTACCACTACATTTGGGGGCTCGTCCAGGATTTTCCCTGAGAAACTGCAGTGGTAGCTTTTGGGGACGGATGAAAGAGACTGTCAGTGTTGTGCTCACTATGGAAGGAAAAATGCCAGCAACTGAAATGCTTCTTCTGTGGAATCTTTATTTGGCACGTACAGCAGTTCTACATCTGAAACACTAACATGTTTCTGCCGAAGCCTTCCTCATAGAATAGTTGTGTTCACTATGGAGGATTGTGCTAAGGCAGTTAGTATGGTGGACTGCTGTGTCACAGCGGACAATGTCTGCATCACAGTAGTGACTGCTGCCAGTGCAGAAGCATTTCCAAGTAGTGACAATGAAAGAGTTAACATGTAGCAAGGGAGCAAGAGTGCCAGTGAAGTCTGTCTAGGGACAGGCAAGGTTACTGCCAATGTGTGTGCTACAGAGGAAAATGTGGCCTGTTGATACTTTCGCCAGTGCAGAAGCATTTTTGGTCAGTAGCGGGGAAGGAGTTAACAAGCAGTGTGGGAGTGACAGTGCCAGTGAAGTCTACCTAAGGACAGGTAGGGTTTCCACCGTCTGGCCCCCTAATCTACATGCAGGGCGCCGGACGCATGGAATCCAATGTTTTTTTTTTTTGAAGCATGTAAATAGAGCCAGAGGCTCTAATAGGCTTCAAAAAAGGGTGGGCTCGGGGTGCACACTGATCCTCCTCTCGGCCAATCAAGAAGTGGGTCCTGAGACCCGACTCTCGATTGGTTGAAAGGACATACGATCCTATTGGACGCCTAGGAGGAGACGCATGGCGGAAGCCGCCATGATGCAGAGGAGGAGGAGATGCAATGGAAGCCGCCGCCCGTCACCCATGGGAGCGCTGCCCGCCTGCAATCTAGATAGGGAAAGCGCGGGGCTGGCACCGACCACCCGGGGGGGGGTGTGGGTGACCCAACCAACAGCGTGGTTGGCACCCCCAAAAAAAACCTGCTTCACGTTAGGAACTCTTGTTAATGGCAGAGTACTTCTGAGTACTCCCCCCTTCTTCGTTTTTCATCTTTTCAATCCTTCCTTCAATACTTTAACAATCTACTCCCTTTTTTATTTCCCCTGTGCTCTCCTGACTAATTGCATTATGCATATTTGGAAGAAGTTCTCCATAATCATACGTTGTATTCCTTTTTTATGTTATTTCTTTCTGGGTTTTAAACAAGTAATGCCACCAAACAGACAACATAATATCAGTTCCAGAAAATCTCTCTGATTCTCTGTTTTTGGCAAATTTAAAATTATATTTCAAAACGTTTTTTTTTTTTTTGCTTTTTCATTAGTGTACTTTGTTTCTTTTTTTAGGTTGTATAAAAAAGTACATTCAGGTCTGTCCTATATATTTTTTGCCATAAGAACATTTTGCTTGTTCTTTCATTTTTATCCTGGCCTGCAGTTTGCCCCCACCTTCCTCACCTCTACCTGTCTTCTCATAATGAACCCTCTGCTGTCTAACCACACCCACCTCATCCCAACATCCCTCCATGAACCCCTGCTGCCTGACCACACCTCCAAATACTGTCTGCCCTTGTCTGATCCTCTGCTGTCTAACCACACCCACCTCATCCCAACATCCCTCCATGAACCCCTGCTGTCTGACCACACCCACCTCATCCCAACATCCCTCCATGAACCCCTGCTGTCTGACCACACCCACCTCATCCCAACATCCCTCCATGAACCCCTGCTGCCTGACCACACCTTGGTCAGTTCTGTCCTATATATATTTTACCATAAGTGCGCTCTGCCTGTGTCTGCATTTTTGTCTTCCATGATCTCAATCTTTCAGAAATTTTATGGAACTGCTAAGTTCCTCCTTTGTTTAGCGTTCCCCTACAGATTCAAAGCAATGCTTGGAACCTAAAGCTCAGACTTTGTTGTACCTTTATTGTAGGTTTATTGTTTTTTTTTTCAACTGCATTTATTATTGCTGTTTTACGATCAAAGTGGCCTACTGCTGGCTCTTTTTATGCACTATACTGGACGTGTCTGCCTTATGTCTTTATTGCCTATGCACTTTTATAATTGAATAAAGTATGCCTGTTTTTATAACTTACAGTCCTCTGTGTGCTTTACAGTCTTTGATGTCTTCTTTTCATATTTTACCCTCCTTCACTGGCTTGAATTCAGCCAGTAGGCACAACTTCTTCCACTGAAACCAGCACAGGTACACCTCAATCAATGGGAACCAGCCTCATTCATGGCCCAGAAAAACGCAAGCTTATCCAGCAACAGCTGGTGTTATTGCTACATGCACACAAGTGTCAACGACTAGAGCAAGTCAATGGTGAGATGCACGTATGTGCCATTTTCCACTGTCGTACCATGAAGAATGTTTTGAATCACATGGCGCTCTGTACAGCTGGGAGAACCTGCCAGGGTAAGCTGCTATCACAGTACCAAGCTGTTAAAATATATTTACTGCTCCTCCCTATTCACTGCTTGGAATGTACAATGTTCTGTGACTTCCTACTTTGGATGTTTATTTCCATCAGGCTGCCTAATCATTGTAGCTTCTGAATTTATCATCATGGTGCCTGAACTTAAAAGAAACCAAATCTGCAGATGTGACTGTGATTCCAATTTAACATTTCTAGGGGTCAGGAGCCAGCTATTACTATATTTTTGGTGTCTTTACTGTATATCTCTTGATTCCATAAAATTGCTGGTGGCCAGATTTGACTTTATGATTCTTCAATTCTACATGTAGCACCCTCTACCTTGAGGTAGGTGCTTTTGTTAGGATTTTTTGTTAGGGAGGTAAATCTAGCATGCCTGACCTGATTGTTTTGATTCTGGGCTGGGAGTGGCTCAGGGAGTGGCTGGTGACTCACGGGCAGCATCACTGGAACTTTCCCTTTCTTTACAGAGGCTTCTGGAGTGTTCTAGAGGGAGAAAGGAGGGGAAAAGAAGGTGGAGCTGCCTGGGGTATTTAGGGAGCCCTGACCAATCCCCAACCTGGATTGGCAGGGGGCAGGCCTCCTTAAATACCTTGGGTCAGCCCAGCCAGGGAGGAGAGTTCGGGTGGAAGTTTGTAAAAGGAGAAGTAGTACTGAGGCTGTCAGGGCCTTGAGAGAGCCCCCAGTCTGAGGCTTGGGTGCATCCAGGAGGAAGTGTGAGATCCTGGAAGAGAGGCACAAGGGAGAGAGTAAGTGAAGGACAGTGGGAGAGAGTTCTGCCAGGAAGGTCTCCAGCAGAGGAACTGTGTCGGTGAGTGATACACACACTGGGAAGCTGGAAGACGCACGCCAGAGCAGATTGGGGTGAGAGACAGTCTGATAAGGGTGCAGGAGCCAGTTGAGATTGTGGTGTCACGGTGGCAGGGGAGAAGGTCGTTGCAGCCAGGAAGGCTGGCAGGAGGGCCTGGAAGAGGATGGGCTGGGAGCAGTAGTCCATCAAGGCTAGCTAGCACACTCAACAAACTTTTCCTACACTATAGTGGCCGGCGGTCCCTGACTGCAAAGGGCGGTTACTAAGGCCTGGTCAAAGCCAGAGCAGGCCTCACTATGTGCTATCTAGGCCAGAAGCAATAGAGAGGAACAAGGAGTTAACGGAAGCAAGTGATGTGCAGAAGGAGTTGATGAGAAGCAAGCATCCCATAATTACCCCTTTCCCTATCCAAGTTTAATTCCCCTAATAAAAAACAAAACAAAATACCGGCCTGTTCCGGTGATTGAGTGTGATTGAGGGCAGTGTGCCGGGTGGAACCACTACTTCTAGCAACCCCTACGAGGGCATGGCTACATTCATTAAATGGAACAACCTGTTTATGATTTGGTTTTATTTTTTGGGACAAATCAAGGGTTTAGGTAGGATAAAATTTAATGTTGTAGGAACATTTTACTTTATAACAGAGCTTTGTCAAGAGAATTGTATGCTTGCTTTAATGCCTCGCTCCTCAGCAGCATACTCACCTTTTCTTCACTATCCCCTTCATTGCATTCAGTCACTGGTACACTTCCAAGAACTGATTTCTATATACAAGAAGCATGTATATTCCTAGTTGAATACTGGTGCCCTATGTGTACTTTGCCTCTGTGCATGAAATTCCTTTGATAAGGACTGGTTACTGCTACTCTCTCTCCCTGGCAGGATGGCTGGTCTTGTGTCCTCCCCCCAGGGCCGGTGTTCTGCCCAAATGCCAAACTCCGCAAAATGCCACTCGCTTGACTTCCGGTTGCTTTAAACCAAGATAACTTGCTAATTCTGACGAATTTCTGTTTGTACAAAACACCATTAACGGACTACAGTCCGTTAACGGGAGATGTTGCTGTTTTAGGAACACAGCGGCTAACGGGGACAAACTTGTAGCCGCCTCGGAGGTGGACATTTTCTTCGTTAGTATATGAGCCTAGGGGGCAGGGACAAGGCGAGTTACCACCCACAGTGTGGAGCTGGGGGGGTTAAAGAGTATAGGCATGCCACATGCTGATTAGGTAATGCACAATTTAAAAAAAATGAAAGAAAAAATTGACTTTTTAGGTATGCTGTGTAGAAAATATACATACACTTTATTTGTTACAACATGACTTAGGCGCCCAAGACATAATACATACATAGAATGCTAAAAATGTTGCAAGAGAGACATGCAATCGTGAAAGCTACAAAACACAGATCATTTTATGTTCTGGTCACTAAGTAGGTAGATCAGAACAGGGGAGAAAGACACAAGTGTAATAAACACCCTCTGGGACATACAGTGGTGATATGAAACCTTAATGGATACAATAAATTATACCAGTATACAATACATCATGCATGTAGAACATGGGAACAGGGTTCACACCACTCGTAGGCCCAGAAGCGGATACATAGAGTGGGGCTCAACTAGTTTTGTGCTACAGGATTATGCGCTTCCTCTGGAGCCGACAATGATAATCTAATGGAGATAAACATATGCATGTCAAGAAAAGTAATAGTGACAATGTTTAATTCAAAGTGCATATTTTAAAAGAGTACATCGTAACAAATATATGCAAGACGAAATGTAATCACTTACGTATAAGTATAAGTAAATTGTAAATGCACAGCAGCACGCGTCCCCCAGGCATCCAAAAGGTCCCCCAAGATGGTAATGAGGGTAGAGCCCAAGGGCGGTAACCAACCCCACACCCGGGCCAAACAAGGGGCCACGTATGGCAGGAATGAGGGCCTGTGTATCATAAAAAATAAATAGTAAGCACAAAAATGGATACAACGTGGGTATCTGAATATTTGTAATTAATTTAAAAAAATATATATATATATGTGCTGATATATATATATATATAT
>BLSH010199833.1:192180-216861 GCA_018402905.1 Glandirana rugosa | reverse complement strand
AAAGTTTGAAAACCATTTATCATTTTCCTCCCGCTTCACAATTATGTGCCACTTCATAATTTCAAGGGATGTAAATACTTTTTCAAGACACTGTAGCTCAATAGGGGATGGGGGTATCTCCTTTTTTAAGCGGAGAGCCACCAAACACCTACCTGCCGTCAATATGTGGCGTGCTAACTTTTTAGCAAGTTTAAAAGAGCCTTGTCTACCTTACTGATGATAGAATATATTGCATATAAATTATTGTGGAACAAATGCAATTCTAAGCTTTAACCAGTTGCCGACCGCCCGCCATTGCTTGACGGCGGCAGCTTGGCTCAATATCGCATATTGCCGTCATCTGACGGCGGCTGCGAGATCGCGTATCGTGGGCGCGCGCTCGCATGCTCACTGCGTAGCAGGGGAGCCAGGGAGCGGGTAGGGCGGACTCTATGTCTGCCGGCTACCCACGATCACCCCCTCACAGTGACAGAAGGGGGATCCTTGTGTGTAAACACATGGATCTCCGTTCTGACCGGGGAGGAGTGTGATCGTGTGCTCTCTGTATATGGGAGCAAGGATCACTCTCCTCTCCCAGTCAGCCCAGCCCCCACACAGTTAGTAAAACCTCTCAGGGAACACAGTTAACCATTTGATCGCCCCCTAGTGTTAACCCTTTCCCTGCCAGTGACATTTACACAGTAATCAGTGCATTTTCATAGCGCTGATCGCTGTATAAATGCCAATGGTCCCAAAAAAGTGTCAAAAGTGTCCGACGTGTCTGCCGCAATGTCACAGTCCCGCTAAAAATCATAGATCGCCGCCATTACTAGTAAAAAAAAATGAAAAACCCTATAAATGAATTCTCATCGTTCGTAAACGCTGCAACTTTTGCACAAACCAATCAATATACGGCGACTGCGATTTTTTTTTAACCAAAAATATGAGGAAGAATATATATCAGCCAAAACTGATGAATACATTTTTTTTTTATAATTTTTTTTTTTTTGAATATGTATTTTAGCAAAAAGTAAGAAATTTTGGGGTGTTTTTTTTTTGCAAAATTGTCGCTCTTTGCTTGTTTAGGCCTCATACACACGGACGTTTCTAAAAAAATAAACAAAACGTCGGGCCCGACGTCAAGGAAAAAAAGTCAGCGTTTTTCGGCGTTATGCATTGGCGTTTTTGAGCGTTAGTGAGCGTCGGCGTCAATAGGCGTTTTTTAAAAAAAATCATCCCTCTGCTATTTTTCAACCTAAAAACGTTGGCGTCAAAAAACGTCGGAAAACACCGGTATAATATTAGGTGGTGTTTGTTGGCGTTTGTTGGCATTTTGTGGCGTCGGCATAAAAAAATGCCCAAACGTTACAGCCCCAGAACGCACTGGCCGTGGGTTCTAGTTTTAGCTCACTAACGCCGACGCCATCTACAGCTCAAAAACGTCAGCGTTTTTATGGGGCCATTGACTAACATGGAGAGCTGCAAAAAACGCCAGAAAACGCCAGCGTCAAAAAACGTCCGTGTGTATGAGGCCTTATAGTGGTGATCCAAAGTGATGCAGAGGTGATCAAATACCACCAAAAGAAAGCTCTATTTGTGGGGAAAAAAAGGACATCAATTTTGCTTGGGTACAACATCGCAAGATCGCACAATTGTCATTTACAGCGAAGCAGTGCTGAATGGCTAAAAGTGCTCTGGTCATAAAGGGGGAAATCCTTCCAGGGCTGAAGTTGTTAAAGTGACCCCATTGCTATAATAACCCAAAGCACCCTGTAAAAGAAGAAGCTGAATAGAGGAATTGCAGCCTGCTCACATAATTTATAATAAAAACATCTTTGCCATTCTGAAGCTTCCCTCCAACCACTTTGCATATTATTTTATATATACTGTGATGTTGTACTTGCCAAATATGCTGCAGAAATCTCCCTCCACTAAGTCTGACTGCAATCATTTTAACTGTAGGCAGCTGAAGCTGCTGCCTGTTCACTTCCTGGATTTACACAGACACACAGAGGCACGCCTCCAGCCCTGCAGCTCTCATTGGCCCTCTTATGACTCACCCCCCTCCCTTCCTGGCAAACTCTCACGAGAGTGAGAGAGAGAGAGAGCTGTGCATGATGTCAAACCCTGCGGCATTTTTCCAGCCAAGAAACAGGAAGTGGGCTATATGAGGAAGGTACTTACTGGCAGAAAAAAAAACATTTTACTATCCAAAGTTAAAACAACAAGGACAGAAGATTTAATAGATGGAAAGATGAAAAATGATGATTATACCATTACAGTACAGGGCTGATGACTCACAAGGTGATTGCTGCTTTCCATGCTGCTTATGCCGGTAAGCTGTATGAGAAGAAGTTTCTTAACCCTGTTTGGAACAATGTTCAGAAGGTTCATTCAGAACTACCATGTAACAATATAATAGTTGCATGGCATTTTGTCCGTTTCATTAGATTTAACATTCTTATTAACCCTTAGTTGACCCTAAAAAGTCATAATTAACTACTTTGTCTCCTTCTTCCCTTAGCTGTTATTTCTCTGCTGATCTAATTCATTTTTCCAATTTTTTTTAGTATCACATGAAAAAATTCTCAAAATTTAAAAAAAAAGAAAACTTCTGTAATTTTAGTGTCATTATAAATTGGACAAATTTGACAAAATGTAGACATTTTTTATCTACGACATTAGTTGTTTTAAAATGAACACTGGTCAAAATAGAAAATAGCTCTTTTTTTTAGTTTTGTTATTTTTTTTTATGTGGATTTAAAGCGGTATTAACCCCCCCTCCCCAAATAAATGTAATATATTGCAGCTTAGCAATCCTTAAATGTGGTCTATGCATTTGTTTTCTTTTAGGCTTTCCCCCCTCTGTTTTCACCTGGTGATCTAGCCAGTAACACACCTCCTATATTAGAGTGCCTCCACTCTGGATGAAGGAGCACAGGGGGCAGCAGCATTGTCAGTTTGGGTGGAGAGGGGTGTTAGATCTACTAGCAGACTTAAATAAACTAACAAATTGAAGCCAAACTCCAGCTCACCGTTTATAAGCAGTTACAGCAACAGTTTTTCCTTTTAGAATAAAGGTTTTTACATAAATGTATAAAAGCTGATAATTGTAAGCACCCCTATCGGTAATAAATGGTTTGTCTCATTTCTATAACTGATACAACTGCAAGAGAGCTTGTTCTTTTGAAAAAAAACCAGACTTGCTGGCTGGTTCCCCCGGTGAAACTAGAAGAAAGAAATCCTAAAAATAAAACAAATGCAGCCATCAAACCCAGGAACTGGTAAGCTGCAATATAATAAATGTTTGCTTTTGGGTTTAATACCGCTTTAATAGAAAATAAAATATTTTTTGCAAGACCATATTACCAGAAGAAAGAATTGTTTGTCCTAAAAATTGCATTGTTTTGTTAAATTAGACGCAGCCACATGTGAATTTGCCAATTATATGCACATGTTCTGGTCGTGCCCACAAGCACAGGTCTTTAGGTCTGAGGTCACACAATTTTATATCTGCTCTAAATACTATCACTATTCCACTGATGGTTGGCGTGTGCTTGATGGGGCTGGTGGACCCCTTGACATTTACTCTAGCAACAAAGGTTCTACTACTGGAAGGTCCTAATCAATTCCGTAATTCCCCTAAAGCAACATATCTTTCCTCTTTCCCGTGGCTGCCCTAAGAAATTTGATAAAGTGTGGGATATATGGCCTAATTCAGCATCTACAACTGAGTCCCATACTGACCCTGCCTCTACCTCTTCCAATTTTGGTTAATAAGGCCATATTTTTTTAGGGGAAATGCATTGATCAATGCCTTATGTTTATTTTGTACTTAGACTGTGAGGTTGTAGTTCACCCAATTTGCTTTGCCACTTGTCTGGTTATATTTGCTTCATGTCATTTGAGGAGTCCCCTTCTGCTGTATTACTTGCTGAGATACCACAATTGCCTGGTAGGCCTGAGCAACTGTTGGTAGCTTTATATTTTTGTTGATAGATGTACACTTATTATACTTTGTATTCAGGGGTAGGCAACCTGCGGTCCTCCAGCTGTTGCAGAACTACAAGTCCCATAATGCCTCTGGGAGTAATTGTAACCGCCAGCCTTGTAATGCCTCATGGGAAATATAGTTCCTGGAACTGGAGGGCCACAGGTTGCCTACCTCTGTTTGTATTGTATACCATGAGCCGGTGTTCTGTCAAAATAGCCAATTCATGAAGATCTCCATTTACTTCCAGTTACTGGAAACCGTCCGTAATTGGAGATTTCGACGACTTGCCGTTTTGACACAACACCGGGAAGCATAGACATTGCGGTACACGGAGAACTAGCTGTTGGTTAGTATCGGAGATGAAATGCAATAATAATAATACTGTGTACCGCACTGTATACAGTTCCCGTGTTGTGTCAAAACAACAAGTCATCGAAATCTCCAATTACGGACGGTTTCCAGTAACTGGAAGTAAATGGAGATCTTCATGAATTGGCTATTTTGACAGAACACCGGGATTTTCTAAGAAAACAATTACATGCAGCCCTCTACTTGACTTGTGGATACAATTTTTTTATTGAATGTTTTTACTTTATTTTTACAGCATAGGTAGTTGGATACAAAGTCAGTCCAGAACTGAAAGGCATAATAATACAAGACATCAGTAACCCAACTGAACAAAAACGAACACAACTAAACGTATGAACTTACATGGTGCCGCAATGCAGATTTTACTAGACATAAAGAAAGTTAAATGACATGGTTCTACTGGACTATATTTACATGCTCTCGGGAGTATGAGGAAATGCTTTTATATATATATATATATATGTTTCTTTTTTCTGTTACCTATGGCTCTTTTATTTTGCTATTTTTGCAAATGTTCTATTTTGTATGTTGAAAATCTTTAAATAAAGAATGAAAAAAAAGAGAGTTCAATAAAAAGGGAATAAAAACAAATAAAAATGGTCTTTGTGTATAATTTACAGTAGCCAATACTCCATTGAAGAGTACAATAAATTAGACTTTTTTTCTTATTTTTCATAAATGTGATACATAACAAGATTTACACTGGGCCAATCATATTCAAGTTTGCGCTTGCATGAAACAAATAAATACATATTGTGGAAGTGCTGTTCCCTGCCACGATGTGAAAAGCGTTTGGTATCATCTAAGATTCTCATCCAGGCAGGTTGAAGGGCTCCAGGGTGCTTGTCTCACACCGAGGAAACTGGTTTTCAGGTTCCTCACTGGTTGGTAAAACCCGGTGTAGCACCCTCTACCATAGGTAGGTGTTTAAAGTGATGTTTTTTGTGTAGGTGAGGCAAATTTAGTCAGGCCTGATTTTAGTGCAGGCCTGATTGTTTTGATTCTGGGCGGGGGAGTGCCCCAGGGAGGACTCGGGACTGCACGTAGCAACACCCTTCGGTCACCCCTCCTTTCTGGCACAAAAATTCCAGAAGAAAGGCTGGGGAAGAGAGGTGGAGCTGCCTGAGTTATCTTGGGGAGCCCTGTCCAATCCCCAATCCAAACCTCCTTAAATACCTGGGTCAGCCCAGTTGGGGGAGGAGAGTTTGGGTAGAAGAGCAGGAGATGGAATAGTGCGGAGGCTGTCGGGTCCTTGAGGGAGCACCTAGTCTTGGGGGGGGTGGGGGGGCGGAAGGAGTGAGATCCTAGATTGGAGGCACAAGGGAGAGCGGAAAGTACAGCAGGAGGGAGCACTATCGGAGAGATCTTCAGGAGAGGAACCACAAGTGTCAGGAGTCGGTGAAGGACACATGTCCTGGGGAACTGTTGGCATGCAGAAGTTGGTTTGGAAATGTGGTGTCACTGTTGCAGTGGAGAGGGCCGTTGCAGCCGGGAGGGCTGGCAGGGCCTGGAAGAGGATGGGCTGGGAGTTGTAGTCCATCACACTAGCTAGCACATTTGTACTTTGTTACACTTTGGGGACCAACTGTCCCTGCCTGTAATGGGTGGTCCGGAGGTCCTGCTAACAGAACAGCAGGCCCCACCATGTGCTAGCTAGGCCAGAAACCAAGTTTGTGCAGGAGAGAGGAACAAGGAGTTGACGTTGCAGCAAGTATTTGTGCTGGAGTGAAGATGGAGAAGTGTATATACTGAGCTGTATCTAGTGGTCCCGTTAAAGAACTGTTGATCCATGGGCATTCCATAACCATCCCTACCCTATCCAAGTTCAATCCCCTAATAAAAACACAAAAACAAAGCACCAGCCTGTTCTGTGGCTTTCGGATGTAGGAAAAAGTGTGACTGAGGGCAGTGTGAGCAGGTGAACCACAACTTTCAACAATCCCCCAAGGGGGCTATGGATACACTGGTTTGGGACTTGGAGTCTGGAGATTTCTTGGAGACTTAGGTGGGGTGAAATCACCAATGGTTCTGTTTTTCTGAACGACCAGCACACTAACTGGGCAGGTGTGTGCTGGGCTTTTAGTGGTGATCTGACTATGGATCTGGGATCCATCCTAGCAATCAGAGGAGGTCTCTGCTAGAAGTCAAGAGCAGTGTTCATTTCATCAACAAAAAAATTTTAGTCAAAGTTTTCGTCAGCTGCATTTTTACAGTGACAGCACATTTTCTTCCACTGACGAAAACTCGACGAAAATCAAATCCATATTTATTAACGAACAGGAAGGACAATCTCGGACAGCTCGAAGACACTCGTGGACATCGCTGGACAGAGAGGGACCTGTGGTAAGTATTAGAGGAGCTGAGGGGGCTGCAGCATACAGAAGGCTTTTTATCTTAATGCATAGAACGCAGGCACCTGATTTTTAGCTAGGGGTTGGGGCCACTCTTGGATTGCCTCCAGTTTGTTGGTCTGTGCCTTAACGAGTCCCCGCCCAATAATGTGGCCAAGGTATTTGGCCTCCTCAAGACCGATGGCACACTTTTTGGTATTGGCTGTGAGCCCTGCTTTCCTGAGGGAAACCAAAACCACTTGCAATCGGGGCAAATGGGATTCCCAGTCAGGACTGTGGATGACCACATCATCCAAGTAGGCGGCTGCAAAGGGGCGATGTGGCCCCAATGTCTTGTCCATCATCCTCTGGAATGATACAGGAGCTCCATGCAGACCAAACGGAATTCGTTTGTACTGGAAGGAGCCCTCGGGAGTAGAAAGGGCCATTTTCTCCTTGGCTGACTCTGTTAGGGGTATCTGCCAATAGCCCTTAGTTAGGTCCAGGTTGTTATGTACCAGACCCCTCCCAAACGATCCACAAGTTTGTCGACCCGAGGCATCGCCAAACTTGGACAAGCTATTTGGTCTTCTAAAGTCATTACAGAAGCAGATAGTGCCATCTGGCTTTGGGACCAGTACTATGGAGCTGGATCAGTCACTGTGGGACTTCTCTATCACATCCAACTCTAAAATGTTCTATATCTCCTTTGCTACTGCCTCGCGCCTAGCCTCAGGTATTCTATAAGGCTTCACATTTACATGAACACCTGACTCTGTGATTATGTCATGTGTAATCATTGTGGTCACTCCGGGCAAAGGGGAGAAAAAGACTATTTTTGTTCACAAACTCTTTAACGTCCTGTTGTTGAGCTACTGACAAAGATTCCATCAGGGGGACCTCCGGTGTCATTGGTACCCTTTCTTTTTGAGGAGGTGGTATGGCCAACAAAGCTTTTCTGTCCTTCCATAGTTTTAAGAGGTTAACATGATAGATTTGTTTGTGCTTCCTTTTCCCCGGCTGGTAAACTTTGTAGTTTATTTCCCCTACTCTTTCCTTAATCTCAAAGGGACCCTGCCACTTTGTGAGGAATTTACTTTCAGCAGTGGGACCAGCACCAATACTCTATCCCCAGGGTTGAAAGTTCGGGTCTTAGCACCCCGATTATAAACCTTTCTCTGGGCCTCCTGGGCTCGCTCCATATGCCTTCGCACCAGGAGCAGGACCACTGCGATTCAATCCTGCATCAAGGAAATATGACCTATCCTTCCCACGTTTCTTTGGCAACATTTAACAATCCCCAGGGGATGTCTAACATACAAGAGTTCAAATGGGGAAATCCCCATAGACCGCCTGCGGAACCTCTCATATGGCAAACTTGAGATACGGCAACAACATATCCCAATCTCTCCCATCTTTTTCCACTACCTTTTTCAACATGCTTTTGAGCATTTTATTAGACCTCTGCATAAGTCCATCCGTTTGGGGGTGGTAGAACGAGGTATGGAGATGGGAGATTTTATAAAACTTGCACAATTCCTTGGTTACACGGGACATAAATGGGGTGCCCTGATCTGTTAAGACCCCTTTAGGGATCCCCATCTGACTAAATACCAGGTCCAACTCCTTGGCGATATTTTTAGTGGAGATGTTCCGCAAGGGTATGGCTTCAGGATAGCGGGTCGCGCAATCTAGTATTACTAGGATGTGCTGGTGTCCCTGGGCAGACTTTACTACAGGTCCCAGAAGATCCATGCCAATTCTTTCGAACGGCACTTCAATTATGGGCAGTGGAACCAGTGGACTATGAAAATGGGGCAGGGGGCAGAGAGTTGACACTGAGGGCAGGATTCACAATACTCTCTGACATCTGCATGCAACCCAGGCCAGAAGAACCTCAGGGTTATTCTCTCCCTGGTCTTCTCTACACCCAGATGCCCCCCCCATTTTATGCCCATGGTCTAAGTCTAACACCATCCTGCGGTAGGGTTTGGGAAACCACTAGTTGCTCTGGTTCTTCAGAGCCATATAGGGAAAAGACGCCGCCCAATTAGGTTCCTGTCAGGAAGGCCGTTGGCTTGATCCCCTTCAGGAGAGGCATACCTGAAGATTTCTGCTTCCTTGGTGCCGTTGGCGTACGCTCTGGCGCCAGAAACGGACATTTAAGCCTTGCTAATGCTCAGAGCGGGTGCTGTCTGATCTACAGCATTTACCCGTGTTTACCTGTGCCTGATATCTGTTCCTGATCCATTGTCCAGACCTTCCTGCTCTCTGCCTGCACCTGATCCCGGCTTGTCCCGACCATTCTTCTGACTGCTCCTCTGTACCTCGCTGCCAGCTTGTTGCCGACCCTGCCTGCACCCGACTCTTCTCCAGTGTCTGTGGCCATCCAGACCTCTGCAGCTTCCAGCTCCGCAAGTCTTCTCCAGATTGCTGCTTCCTGGCTGCATTTCTAGCCCCGCAGGTCATCTCCATCTCCAGCAAGCCTACGGACTTCCAGCTGGTGAACATTACCAGACTACCACAGGCACTCACACCTCCCCGTGCTCCTGCGGCCGCTGTCTCACTACCAGCAGTCTCTCGAACCAGGGTCGTAGTAGAGGCCATCCCCTGCCATCAGACTCACTACCTGGTACATAACAGTATCAGACAGCCGTGACTGAGTCTGCAAGGGGGGCCTCCATCCTACATGAGGTCAACCAGCACCTCACGGACCTCACATAGGCCATCAGGTCCCTACAGGGAAAACATGCCTGCCTAGAGGAACAAGTTCTGACCTCCACCCCGGTCTCTACAACCACAGCCAATTTGGATCCTGTCACTACACTGCCTGCTCTGGAGCCGCGGGTACCTACCCCTGAAAATTTTTCCGGAGATCGGACCAAGTATAGGGCATTCTGCAATGCCTGTCAGCTCTATTTCACACTCCAGCCACTAACCTTCCAGTTGGAGTCTACCAAGGTGGGGTTTGTTATATCCTTGCTACAGAATCAGCCCCAGGCCTGGGCCCATCACCTGCTGGAAACCAAAGACGCCTGACTGGAGACCCTATCCTTCTTCTTTCAGGCCATGTCGCAACTGTATGACAGCCCTCAACGGTCCGCTACAGCCGAATCCGCTCTCCACTCTCTCCGGCAAGACAGCAGAGCCGTCGAAGATTACGTTCCTGACTTTAGGCGCTGGAGCGCAGATACCAGTTGGAACCACGCCGCCCTACGGCACCAGTTGGGCCTGTCAGAAGGCCTTAAGGATGAACTAGCTCTGGTAGGAGTCCCGAGTTCCTTGGAAGACCTCATCTAGCTGTCCATACAGATGAATCGCTGTCTACGTGAGCACTGGCGGGAGAAGCAGGCACCGCACAAGGCTGCCGCCCCGGTTTTCCATTTCCCCTGAAGAGCATGCATGCCGGCTCCAAGGCAATCTCTGCCCAGCCAAACACCAAAAAGGGTTTTCTGGCTCCTCAATGGGGTAGACACTATTGACGGCCAAACCGGCTCTTGTGGACTCAGGGGCCTGCAGCTGCTTCATTGACCTGGACTTTGCAGCCAAACAGGGAATTCCTCTCCAACCCACTCGAACTTGAACTCGGACTTAGCCGATGGGTCCCGTGTCAAGTAAGGACTAGTATCTAAGGAGACCCCACCTTTGCTGGCCACCACTCTCTCTGACCACAGTGAGCTGCTACGGCTGGACGCAATTGCTTCTCCACTGTTCCCAGTCATTTTAGGCCTGCCATGGCTCCAAGCCCACGACCCCTGGATCAATTGGAGTTCCGGATTAATCCAGTTCCAGTCCTCATATTGCCGGGAACACTGCCTCCCTACACCCGTCCTGCCTCCCCCAAAACTGATGTGTCTTGACTCTGACCTTAACTCGCGTCAGAAAGTGCCCCAAGCATACCACAAATTTCTGGACGTGTTTAGCAAGCAAGGGGCGGACACGCTCTCTCTACACCGCTCCTATGACTGCCCAATCGAGCTTCTTCCTGGGGCAGAAATTCTGTTCAGACGAATCTTTCCGTTGTCCGAGAAGGAGTTAGGAGCCCTGAAAGACTACATGGACGAGAACCTGCAGAAGGGGTTCATCCGAATCTTCTTTGTGGAGAAGAAAGATCACACGCTCCGGCCGTGTATTGACTACCGAGACCTGACGGTGAAGAACCGCTACCCCCTTCCCTTAGTGCCAGAACTTTTTCAGCACCTATGCTCTGCCACCATTTTCACAAAGCTGGATTTAAGAGGGAGGCATACAACCTCATTCTCATCCGGGAGGGGGACGAGTCGAAAACCGTGTTTCCCACCCGATTCGGGCATTGAATACCTTGTCATGCCCTTCGGATTGTGCAACGCCCCGGCCACGTTCCAGTTCTTCATCAATGATATCCTCAGGGACTTCCTAGACATCTTTGTAATAGCTTATTTGCATGACATCCTTATTTTTTCTTCCTCACTGGAAACCCATCGGGAGCATGTCAAGAAGGTTTTCTGCCGCCTCCGCCAGCACAAACTCTATGCCAAACCCGAGAAGTGTAAATTTGAGTGTCAGAGTATTCAGTTTCTGGGACTGATCATTTTCCCGGGAGGCATCGAGATGGTCTCACAAAAAGTGTCGGCCATCCTGTCTTGGCCTGCACCTACTGATAAAAAGGGGGTCCAGCGGTTTCGTTGGATTCTCCAATTTTTATCGTAAATTCATCCGTAACTTCTCAGCCATCATCTCACCCATCACTCAGCTCACCAAGCAAGGGATCCGGTTCCACTGGTCCCCGGAAGCACAAACCGCCTTTGCAACCCTTAAGGAACTTTTCACGTCAGCCTCTGTACTGCGCCACCCAGATCCAGCTCTTCCCTACATTCTGGAGGTGGACGCGTCAGAGAGCGATGTCGGGACGGTTCTCTCACAAAAGCTCAGTCCATCCGGTGGCCTTCTTTTCACGAAAACTTGCCCCGGCTGAAAGGAACTATGACGTGGGAGATCAGGAACTCCTGACCATTAAGGCCACTTTGGAAGAATGGAGATACCTGCTGGAAGGGGCGGCTCACCCAATACTGGTCTACACGGATCACAAGATTCTCGAGACCTCATAGCAAGCTGCTTGTTGTGGGGGCACTCAACAGGAGGGAGGGGCCAGGAGCTCCAGCCAGGGATCCGAGAAGGGGAGGATCTGGGTTGCTCTGTGCAAAACCATTTCACAGAGCAGGTAAGTATGACATGTTTGTTATGTTAATAGAAAAAAACCCAAAACAACGAGGCTTTACAATCACTTTAACCACTTCAGCCCCAGAAGGATTTGCCCCCTTAATGACCAGGCCATTTTTTGAGATACGGCACTGTGTCACTTTAACTGACAACTCCGCGGTCGTGCGACGTTGTACCCAAACAAAATTGCCGTCCTTTTTTTCACACAAATAGAGCTTTCTTTTGGTAGTATTTGATCACCTCTGCGGTTTTTATTTTTTGCGCTATAAACAAAGCAACTTTGAAAAAAAAGCAATATTTTTTACATTCTGCTATAATACATGTCCAATTAACAAATGTAAAAAATCAAATTTCTTCATAAGTTTAGGCTACATGTTTTTTGGTAAAAAATGTTTTTATATAGTTATAGTTTATACGAACATTATAGCGTCTACAAACTATGGGATACTTTTTTTTTTTTTGTAATTCCTTTATTTTCCAAAGAAAAAATTAGAAGGATACATACAACTGGAAAGCCATCATCAAATACAGAATCATGGAGACTAGATGTATATCAGAATAGAGCAACATTATACATAGTAATAGAGGGTACAGTATTCTTATTCTTACATCTTGAAAAACCTAGAACAACATGTAAGAGCACTCCATGGTCTGTAACTGTAGCCCGCCGCAAAGGCGGGCAGCGTTGAGCACCCAGGTGCCTAGCTGAAAGCTGCACGTCCAACTGGTCCTCCCACTCCGACAGCCCCATCAACCGTTCTGTACCGAAAAAAAACCCAAAAACCTTATTATGAAATGACCCCAGGGTTGATTAACATCCAGGGAGAGGCAGAGACACCCGGCCCCAGCGGCCGAGGGATCCGGAGGAAGACCGCCAGATACCCCCCCACCGCTGCCAGGACCCCACCCACTTCCAGTACCAGCCGCCACGGAGCGGGAGGGTGAAATAAGACCAGGTTATCACCAGGAAACTCAACTTTTTGAATTATGAGACTACAGAACAGAGTGGAAGTATAATATAACAGAAAGATAGACAAAAAGTAAAAAGGATATAGTGGGAATTGCCTGTCGCCCGCCTAGGACCCCCCGGTGTCACGCCGATCCAGTGGCTCAGCACGGCATTCCGCCAGATAGGCGTCTGTATAGACAAAGTACTGCCAAGGCCTCCAGGTCTCCCGAAAGGCCTCCTCCCTGTCGTTCAGGGTGGCAGTCAGGTCTTCCATATTTCTCAGGTCATTAACCTTCGAGAACCAAAGTGCCAGAGAGGGAGGGAGCTCCGACTTCCAACAGAGAGGGATACATGCCTTAGCCGCATTCAGCAGCTGCATTTTTAAGGTTTTGTACTTCTTGATGGGACGGTCTGTCAAGTGTAATAAACACGCCAGTGGCTTGTCTTCCACATTAACGCCAGTCAGGTTTTTTATGGTGCGGGTCACCCCCTTCCAAAAGGGACGCAATTTTGGACAATCCCAAAAGAAGTAGAGCATTGTGCCTTCCCCCCTTCCACATCTCCAGCACCGCTCCGAAGTCCGAGGGAAGAACCGATGCAGAACCGTTGGCACTCTGTACCATCTTGTAAGAATTTTATAACAGGATTCTTGAATCCTGGTAGCTATGGAGGATTTATGGGCAAAGTGCAGTATTTTCTCTCTCTCTGCAGCAGTCAACTGAACACCCAGATCCTCTTCCCATTGAAGAAGGAATGGTGGCTGAAAATCGGCTCGGGCTGAGTCAACAAGGTATATAGCAAGGAGAGGCCGTGGCGAACGGGCTTCCCGGAGCGGCATATCGCCTCCAGTGTAGTCAACTGTCTGGAGCCTCCCGGGCTCCTCTGGGACCTCCGCAAGAAGGCCCGGAGCTGGAGACCACTGAGAAAGTCCAAGGGAGGACTGACCACCGCTGGACCCGCAACATCAGAAAGGGAACCATCAGTTTTGAGGAAGTCCGAGACATAAGTACGGTTTACTGCCCTCAGCCGCTGGAAAGCCAGATTGTGAAGGCCCAGTTCAAACTCTGGGTTGTCCAAGACCGGGATCATAGGCAATGGGTATGGGGAGACTGAGGTGTGCCTGAAGGCCTCCCTGGCAACAGCCAGGGTGCCCCCAAGAGTTGGGTGGTCCGCTATTCCACGGGGAAGGGAGGAGCGGATCCACAGCCAGCTTTTCGCCATGCCTGCTGAGTCCTCCAGCTCCATGGCAACCCAGTGCTTGGTGTCAGCATGGCAGAACCAGTCTACCAGCCTAACCAAGTGAGTCGCCCTGTAATACGCCCTCATGTCTGGAAGGCCCACACCCCCCCGAGCTTTGGGCAGGTGAAGAATGGTAAGCCGGATCCTGGGCTGGCGGTGGGACCATACGAATTCATGGAATAGGACTTCAACCCTCTTGAAGAAACTGGACGGGAGCCGGATGGGTAATGCCTGCATGATGTACAACATTCTAGGGAGGACAGTCGTCTTCAGGGCGCTACATCTGTCAGCGCTAGTGAATGCCAGCGGAGTAAATCCGTCTTTAGTCGGGCCAGTAGAGGTACAAAGTTTGCAGAGTATAGGGCCTTTATGCCGCTGGTAATGTCTACCGCTAGATAGCGTATAGAGGAATTAGCCCAACGCAGAGGGTAGGCCGCTCTCAGGCGGTCCACCACAGCCTGGTCAGCGGTGATATTAAGGACCGAGGAGTTGGCCATGTTGATCTGAAAATGCGACAATGAACCATACTCCCTGAGCAACCCAAGAACTCTCGGAAAGGGACGTGTCGGGTGAGGTCAGGAAGAAAACCAGGTCGTCCGCAAAGGCTGCAACCTTTTGTGAGCCAGAACCCTTCCGAAAGCCCTTCATCTCCTGGTCCAACCTCAATGTACAGAGAAAGGGTTCAAGCGTCAAAATAAAAATAAGAGGAGACAACGGGCAGCCCTGCCGGGTTCCATTGCGAATGCCGAAAAAGTCAGATCTGGTCTCGTTGACCCTAATCTCTGCCGATCCAACCAAGCATCGACGCGCGAAGGCCCACATGTTCCAACGTGGCTCTAAGAAAAGACCAGTTGACCCGGTCGAAGGCCTTCTCCGCATCGGTGGAGAGTAAGAGCAAGGGTCTCCGCTCTGATCTGGCCGCGTGTATCAGGTTTAGTACCCGGACAGTATTGTCCCTCGCCTCTCGTTGAGGGACAAATCCCGCCTGGTCACGGTGGATCATTTACGGTATGTGCGGCAACAGCCTGTTTGCCAGAACCCTCGCAAACAGCTTCAGGTCTGTGTTCAGGAGGGCAATGGGGCGATAACTGCCACACTGTTGAGGATCCTTTCCCTCCTTAGGGATCAGGGATATGTAGGCTCTCAGGGAGTCCACAGGGAAGGATTGCCCGTGTGGGATAGTGTTAAGCACGTCCACTAAGGGGCCAGACAAGGACTCAAAAAAGGTCTTATAGTAGGCAGGGGTCAGCCCATCCGGGCCAGGGGCCTTCCTGGGCTTCGCATCCGCCAAAGCCGTGCCAAGCTCCTCGACAGAAATTGGTTGCTCAAGTTCCTCCTGGATAACGGGATCTAGGGTAGGCATCCCCGAGGAGACCAAGTACTCCTGCATTTCAAGGATTTTCCGCCCTGGGCGGGACCGCAGACACGGCGTCCACCAGGTTGTACAGTTTTTCAAAAAAAGAGCGGAATTCCCCTGCTATGTCAGAGGACAGCGACAGTTTCTTACCCAACCCAGTTTGCACACAAGGGATGTAGGTCCCCGGGCGCGGCCCTCTGAGCGCCCGTGCCAAGACAGCACCTGGTTTGTTGGAAAATTTGTAGAAGCTCTGTTTGACCCAGTCCAGGTTCTGTTTTGTTTTAAAGAAGAGAAGCTCACGAAGCTCCTCCCAAACCTTCTGAAGGTCCCGGAAGGCAGAATGGGCCAGGGATTTCTTGTGGGTACGCCCAAGAACCCGCAATCTCGTGAATAGATCCGCCATCTGTTGTATGTGCTCTCTCTTGCGGCGTGCCCCCCATCTAATCAGGACTCCCCGCACCACTGTTTTATGTGCCTCCCAGAGCACGAGGGGGTTGGTGACCGAGCCAGTGATCAGTGCTGAAAATACGCGCTCTCACTGTACTAATGACACTGGCTGATTAAAAAACACTTTAATCAGACATATGGAACACATAACATATATGGAGTGCAAGTTTAAATCTGGATCTACAGATTGTATTCTGTACAAGCATCCTATCAGATTTTCTCAGCTCGATCAGCACTGCGGCTGTAGCCTGCAGCACTGATCAATGTATTCTGATGGTGGGAGATTCTCCTGCTATCAAAATACAATAGTCTACTAGATGGATCTACCTTAGGTGTGTGGATGAGGGCATTGGGTTAGTTTTTTATTTCAACCAGTGACTCATTTATAGCCAGCTTAACAGAGACTCCTCCACTCTCAGAATACATTAAACAGTGCTGCAGCCGCTGATTGAATGAAAATGTTGCAACATTCCAATTAGATAAAAGTTGATCATTAAATCAATGTCTGTTAAGTAGGAATGGGCATAGATGGATCAAAATTGAACTGGTCCCTGTTGAATTTTTTTATCCATCTATGGCCATCTTAAAGTTTATATAACACACTATACTGTACAGTTTATAAGTCTCAATTTACAAAGCTCACACACCAGGATAAGAATACTTATTTTTAAAAAAAGACAATTCTTTTGACCTGAATCCAATGAGCTTTGAAAATAAGTCACATGAATAAGTTAAATATTCTTATCCTGGTGTTAAAACGTTGTGAAATGAGCCTATAGAGCAGTGATGGCAAACCTTGACACACCAGATGTTTTGGAATTACATTTCCCATGATGCGCATGCACTCTGCAGTGTAGTTGAGCACCATTACTGCTATAGAGTATAGCTGTCAGAACTGTACAAAGTACTACATAGTATACGTCAATGCAGGGGCGTAACGATAGGGGTTGCAGGGGTTGCAATTGCATCCGGGCCCCATGGTCCAGGGGTCCTGTGTGCCTACCTTGTACACCTGGATAGGAGGGATGGCGGGGTTGGCATTTAGAGGACCCAATCTCCTCCATTTTCCTCTATCCGGTTTACTTGTCTTCTGCTGTTCCCAGGGTCCCTGTGTGCTTCCCTGGTCCCCCCACAGAGCTGCTGTCTCCCCCCCTCCTCTCTCCTGCCAGCTGCTGTAGAAGATCTGTCATGATGGAGAGATGGGAACGGGTGGGTAAATTTGTCATTTACCGGCTCCTTCTTTTTCTGAACGAACAGAGTCAGTGATTGGTACCAATTGGTTCATTCATTACTGATGCATAGTAAACTGTTCTTACTATACTTCCATTTCTGAATGAATGGGAGGCTCGGTACTCAACTATTCCTGTCCATTTATTCTGTGCAGCTGAGGCTACACAGATGGAGAGCTGAGGTTTGTTTAGACCCCTGATATCTCATTAAAGCCCCCAACAGAGATTCTAAAAATGTAAAAAATTGTAAAAATGATAAAAGAAAATAAAATGAAATGGTAAAAAAATAATAAAATTAAAATAAAAATTAAAAACTACTGACACTAGTGAGGGAACTATCAGGATTGCACAGGTTGGCATTTCACCAGCCGCTGTGGTACCGTAATAAAGGGACCTGCGATAGGAGTAAAGGGCCCCAGGATCAGTGGGAAGAGGGAAGGGCCCTGGTCAGGGGTCAGGGGGCCCTTCATAATTTCTTGCACTGGGGACCTGAAGGTTCTAGTTACGCCTCTGCATCAATGGATTCTAGGTGGGGGAAAAAATGACCTGATGTCAGTGATTCCTGGGGCTAAAAAAATCCCCCACATTAGTGAGGGGTGGGGGATTGATCTGACCTCAGTTGTCTGGATGAACAGATATTTATAAATAGATCTTGGGGAGCCTGAGGTGTGCTACTTGGTGCTTTCACACTTGTGCGACCCGATTTTACCACAATTTTTTTTCCGCAATTTGGGATCAGTATGACTTTGGTCCGACTTGCAGCTTTGGCACAATGAAAACATATTACAAAGTCATATAGAAGTAGTACAAAAATCACATCTATATTATTCAGGTGCAATTTGCATGAGACTTTGAGGGTTTCACATTGAAGTCTATGGACCTCAAGTTGCATCAAAGTTGAGCCAAAGTAATGCAGGGACTACTTTGAAGTCGGTACGACTTGAAAGTCATACAGATATGAACGGTAATCATTGGAAAAAATGGGGAACTACTTATCATGTGACTTTGCAGTCCCAAATCGCAGGACAACTCGCACAAGTGTGAAAGGGGTCTTAGTCTGGGTTTACACTATGGCGTTGTGGTAACACCTTATGTGTGTTGGTGTGGTGTAGTGCCATACATTTTGAATGGCTCCCCACCACACTAAAGCGGGCCATAGACAGTGTGAAATCTTGCTGTTCAGTATGGACCAGACAAATTTTGATACATGTGAGGGCTATCCAGTTGTACACAAGTCGATCTATTGATTGACTTGTGTACAACCAGCCTGTTGGGTTTTTCCCGAACAATCACTGCTGCTGGCTTTAGCCAACAACACTGGCCATTGTATGCTAACGGCAGGAAAGTTTCCATGCTGGCAGAACACAATAGCTCAGCAGGAATGATTCCTCCATCCACATTGAGTGTGTGGATAGGGGCATTGGTTCTTTTTTTTTTGTTCAACCTCCTGGTTGGACGAAAAAAAAAAATGAAAGAATCATGTATAGGCTGCCAAGGGCTACATCCAGGGCAGTTGCAGGCAAGAATCAGTAGATTCTTAGTGATTGTAAAGTTGCCTGCATACAGCGCAGATGTCAGAAATCTACTCTGTACAAATCAATGGCTTGTGCTGCTGTAACTGCTTATCTAAGTACTTACATGTGAACAGAGCTTCTGAGTGACCCTGGACACAGACAGTGTGCATTCTGAGTCAGACTTTCTGCAGAGTTCTGACTGCACACATACTGGACACAGCTAATCAGCCATTGTACAGAGTGTTGCTGCGTCGAGAGTAAGGTGACCAGATTTTTAAAATGAAATCCGGGGACATATATTTTGTTTTTACTAGCAATGGCGGCAATCAGTGACTTAGAGTAGGACTGCGCTATTGCGACGGACAAATCAGACACTAAGTGACACTTTGTGGGAACCACTGATCAGTGCTAAAAATATGCACTGTCACTGTTCTCATGACACTAGCTGAGAAGGGGTTAAAATCTAGGGCAATCAAAGGATCACTCCACCGGGGAAGGCTAGGAGATAGGAAGGCAGGCGGCTGGCCGGAACTTGAGCCAAGGCAGAAGAACGTGTGAGCGGGAGCAGAATGGGCATGTGCCTGAAACTGAAGAAATAGTCCCTCCACTCCAACCAGCAGATGATCATCAGAAAGGGGCACAGATAATGGAAAAAATATATCCCCCCTAAGCTAGCAGGAGCAGCAGAGCGAGAGTTTGTAATTCAGAATATTTTTTTTTAATTCTGCACTGACTGTCTTTGAAATTGCCTTGGCCCCTGTTCAAATCCAATCCAGGGACAAAACCGGGGACAGTGTCCTCAATCTGGGGACTGTCCCAAGAAACCGGGGGCGTCTGGTCACCCTAGTCTAGAGACTCTGTTTAGCTGTCTCTGAATGCAGCTCATTATCCACCTCTGCGTTCCCATGTGAATGTAGTGTGTGCTGTAGAAGGGACTGAAGGGAAGTCAGCAGCACTCACAATAATGTATCAGCCTGTGTCAGTGAGGGTGACTTATTCCTATTAAGTGATGGCACTGGTATGTTGTTCTCATGCCCTGCTCCCACAGACATGTTCTCTTTCTCTGTCCTCTCCTATAAAGTTATGCTTGTAAACTTCTTCCCTGCTTTGGCCCTGGCTTTGACAACTTTTAGCCCTGGTTCACATAGGAGCGATGCGCAATTCCAGAGCCGGTTCCCGCATTGCTCCTCTCTCGCAGTCCGTTCACACTGCCTTCTGCGAACCGCTGGCTGATGCCATTACAAAGTTAATGACACCCCCAGTTTTCTTCACAGATCGCAGTGCGAACTGTGCCCTCGCACATGAATCGGATCACATGGGTGAGAACACCCATGCGATGCGATTCTAGTGCGGGAAAAAAAGGTACATTTTGTGCGAGTCTGTATGGCTGAACTCGCATTGCTCAGAGATCGCATGTGATCGGCACCGGCACTGGCCCTGGTTTACATTGATGCTACTTTTAAATCGCTGCTACTTCACTTGAAGTAGCACAATTTCAAAGTAGCAAGGTCAGCGTGATTTCAGGTGCTACTTGATAGACATCTGTGTGGCTTCATGCATAGATGTCTATTGAAATCGCACCTGAAATCTGCAAAATTAGTGCAGGAACTACTTTTGCAAATTGGTGCAGCGCTGAAAAATTGGTGTCGCACCGATTGGAACAGTGCCATTGCTGTCAATATGTTGCGACTTGTCATGCGATTTGATCTCTCAAATCACATGACAAATCACTGTAATGTGAACCTAGGCTTAAAGTGGTTGTCAACTCGTGACAACCACTTTAACCTACAGGTAAGCCTATAATAAGGCTTACCTGTAGGTGTCCTGCATATCTCCCAAACCTGCACGGTTCAGGAGATAAATAGTGTACTAGATGTGCCAACGTCATTTCAGCGCATGCGCAGTGAAGAACCGGCCTCCATGCCATTTTTTCACTGAGATCGTGCCGTGACTGGCGGCTCCGGCTCGCGGCCCCGGAAGGAAGAGGGGCTGAAGATGGACGCTGCCTGCATAAGGGGACACCGCTGGATGTCGCAGACTACGTTTGCAGGTAACACGCGATGCATAATAGCCCATTGTGCTTCTACTTTGCAGGGGAATATAGAGGAAGTAAACCCTATCAGGGTTTACTTCCTCTTTAAGTATGGTGTCTGCTGCAATGAGAGAGGAGCTGATCTGTTCTATCTGTCTGGGTGTTCACACGGATCCCTTATCACTGAGATGTGGTCACTACTTCTGCCATGACTGTATAGTGAGTGCACTGGACACCCAGGAAGAGTGTGGGCATTATTCCTGTCCTGAATGCAGAGCTAAGCACCCACACCAGCCTCGCCTAGAGAGAAACAGGAAGTTACGTAATGTAGTGGAATGCTACACATCTGCAGATAAGAACCAGGAGAAGAATGAGACTTTACGTACGTATTGTAAAATCTTCTGTACTTACATCCACATTTCTGAGGTCTGTGGGTAAAAGAAGTTTCTTCAAATGTAGCCATCCTACCACCAGCAGGGTTCTTATCCTACCGACCAAATAGTGCAGGCTCACCGCTCAGAGGGCAGCACAGCTCGTGTGGATCTGGTGTGCTGACTCACAAGGGCAGGTGCAGGCTGATAAAGCAATCAAGTAGTAACAGCAACAAGGTTGGAAGTAGCCGCACTCAAACGATCCAATTTCCAAAAACGATTTTATTGCATCAAAGGGTGATATAGACAACGAACAAAAGGTCCTTCTGACGCGTTTCGCACCCTACAGTAGGTGCTTACTCATAGCAAGCAACTCATAGCAAGCTATGAGTAAGCACCTACTGTAGGGTGCGAAACGCGTCAGCTGGACCTTTTGTTCGTTGTCTATATTACCTTTTGATGCAATAAAATAGTTTTAGGAAATTGGATCGTTTGAGTGTGGCTACTTCCAACCTTATTGCTTTTACTAGGGTTCTTATCCTGCTTCATTGTTCTAGATCACCAGCTTCTGGTATCCGGATCTTGGAGCTCTTGTCTCCCAGTATGGATGCTTTCGGTAAAGGATGATGCAGAGGGGGCTTTCCCAGTTTTAGGGGTAAAGCTTAGTCTCTACTGGGTTGAAGGGACAATAAACTCTGGTTTAAAGATAAAAATCTTTTCAAATATTCTTGGTTGTAAACTCAAATAAAGGCTCCTTTCACACTTGTGCGACCTGATTTTACCGCAACTTTTTGCTGCGATTTTGACACGATTTCGGATCAGTACGACTTTGGCCCGACTTTGTTGCAACTTTGGCACAATGAAAGCATATTACAAAGTCATACAGAAATAGTACAGAAAACGCATCTATATTATTCAGGGGCGATTTCCATGAGACTTTGAGGGTTTAACATTGAAGTCTATGGACCTCAAGTTGCATCAAAGTTGGGCCAAAGTAATGCAGGGACTACTTTGAAGTCGGCACGACTTGAAAGTTGTACAGATATGAACGGTACTCATTGGAAATAATGGGGAAGACTTGTCATGCGACTTTGCAGTCAGGGCCATCTTTAATATTGATTGGACCCTGGGCAAATATTTTCTTGGGGCCCCCCATGCAATTTCACTCTCCACCTGCTCTGAGACATACAAAAAATAGCAACTAGACTCAAAATCAGTTTAGTGAATCAGATCTGCAGTGATTTTAATTGGTTGCCAGAGGTTGCAGCATATCATTACCAGATACTGACTGGTTGCTAGAGGTTACAGCACACATTACGGCTCACTGATTAGTTGCTAGAGGTTACAGCACATGCTTTCTGCTTGTTTGGTTGCTAGAGATTACTGTACATCAATACTGCTCACTGATTTGTTGCTAGAGGTTATTGCACATCATTACTGCCCACAGATTGGTTGCTAGAGGTTACAGCACATCATCTCCTCACTGCCTGAACACCATGGACTGGGGGGCGCATAGTTGCTTTCCTGACACCACAGAAATGTGCTGCCCTTAAGCAGATACACAGCAGTGGCATCAATTATTAATGACTCCCTCACACATCTGCTGACATGTGCTGTGGACTTTCAAGCATGCCTTTGTCTCCCCAGTGGGCAGCATCCAGTATAGGTGATGGTGAATATGACCTCGGGGGGGGGGGGGCATGATATACATATGAATGCCACCTTTGTACACAACAATAGGGAGAGTTGGGCAGCTTTAGTAGCAGCACTTAGATATCGGGACACAGCACAGGTCTAAAACTTCAAGGGAATTTAAACCAGGATAGTTGGCAAGTATGAGGCAGCTGCTTTGGCCCCCACAACAATGACAGGGCCCAGGGCAGCTGCCCCTTTTTCCCTGCCTTAAAGACGGCCCTGAGACTAACAGACCCCCCCAACGCCAGCGGGGGGGGGGGATGTGGCACTAGTCTTGCCTAGGGCGTGGGTGACTACAACGGGGAACAGGGTCAGAGCAGATTCACTGGGGCAGGATAATATCACCTACATCCGTAGACCTGATGGTGCCCGCCTCCCCAGCTGTCCTTGTGCCTGCCTCGTCCGGCTCTCCAGTATCCCCTCCCCACTTTCCTCCTCCGCCTCTCCAGCTGTTGCTGCCTTGTCTGGCAGGAGATGAGGAGGAAACAGAGAGGTTCAGGAGATGACAAAGGAAGCAAAAAAACACAGTCAGAAACAATATTATTGAAAGTAGATTACAGGGCCATTAAGTAGGGGATGTGTATATTATTATTGGAGAATAAGGATAAGGTTCATCAGCAGTGGCCCGCTTCCCCCCCCCACCACCACCACCATGCGTCCAACCCCTAATCTACATGCAGGGTGCCGGAGGCGTGAATTCCAATGTTTTTTTTTTTTTTTTTTAAGCACATGATTAGAGCCAGAGGCTCTAACAGGCTTCAAAAAAGGTTGGGCTCGGGGGGCAGAGCACTGCGCCTCGAGCACACCCACTTGTGTGACAATAGAGAATGAATATTCTTCTCCCGGCCAATCAGGAAGCAGGTCCTGAGACCTGCCACCTGATTGGCTGAAAGGACAGGCGATCCTATCGGATGCCTAGGAGGAGAAGGAGGAGACACGGTGGAAGCCGCCGCCCATAGGAGCGCTGCCTGCCTGCAACCTAGATGGGGTAAGTGCGGGGCTTGATGACCAACCGTGGGGGGGTTGGGGGTGCGAGTAACCTGGCCGAGCGAGGGGGGAGGTGGTTGTTTGCCGCCTCCCCCCCCAAAAAATAAAAAATACCAGGGGATGCCTGATATCTGACTTGTATCTTAGTGCAGACTTCTGGGAAAATCAGTGAGCCAATCACACAAGCAGGAAATTATGTTTCTGGGGGGCGTTCTGTATACATTCTGTGTACAGAACACCTCCAGGTAGCCATACTGCATTGCACTTTAGAGAAAATTACAGTGGCTGCAGATTGAAAAGGAAAGGTAATGTTTAACCACTTCAGCCCCGGAAGGATTTGCTGCTTTAGGACCGGAGCCCTTTTTGCAATTTGGCACTTCGCCGCTTCAAATGGTAATTACGCGGTCATGCAATGCAGTAGCCAAACGAAATTGGCGTCCTTTTTTTCCCACAAATAGAGCTTTCTTTTGGTGGTATTTGTTCACCACTGCGCTTTTTAATTTTTGCGATATAAACAAAAATATAACGGAAATTTTGAAAAAAAATGATATTTTCAACTTTATGTTATTACAAAAATACAATAAACTAAATTTTAGTCATAAATTTTTGCCAAAATGCATTCAGCCACATGTCTCGGGTAAAAAAAAAGCAAAATCGCGTATATTTATTGCTTTGCGCAAAAGTTATAGCGTCTACAAAGTAGGGTACATTTTCTGGAATTTCCGCAGCTTTTATTTTATGACTGCCTATCTCATTTCTTGAGGTGCTAAAATGGAGGGGCAGTACAAAACCCCCACAAATGACCCCATTCTGGAAAGTAGACACCCCAAGGAATTTGCTGAGAGGGGCTCTGTACACCGACTTACGTAAAACCGTTTTTAAATACTGATTTTAAATCAAATAACATAAAAACATTATTGTATTTCAACTTTTATAGTAAAAAAAAGTTTTAAAGGCAATATAAAAACAAATATAGCGTTTTTAATTTTT